>JANHFR010002948.1:98859-111910 GCA_032468015.1 Mimophis mahfalensis | reverse complement strand
TTTTCCAGGTCAATTTTGTCTTTGGGGTTTCTTAGAATGGTTGCTATTTTTCTGTCTGTTTTGAAGGCAGTCTTGATATGGTGCCTGTGTAGTATCTTGCTGCAAGATACTACACAGGCACCACAAAGAAAACGGCTGGCCCCAAATTGCCCAGACAACTTCTGTGCCTAAACCAGGATTAAAACTCCATTTGTAGTAATCTAGCATCTCTAACCAGCATGCCCTACTGACTGCCCTAAAGGGAAATACAAATGACAAGCAGGATTTGGTAATTTCCTGCCACTTACCAAGGCTCCCAATAAATCTGATTTGCCACCTGCAGCCTATCTGTTCAGGCAGATGTTAATACTCGATTCTCTCCAAGCTGAGGGGTGGGTGAGGACAAAAATGGATAGTTTTAAAAAACTTGCAAGAGGTAATGAAAGAGTAAGGTTTCTCAGCTGCTAGTGCTATGAACTCAATTAAGCATACTTTGAGAGAAAGGGGTGTGTATATATTAGGTCTTAATTAAGTGCTGTTAATTATAATCTATGCGATGTGCTTACTGCTTATCTGATAATTATGAGAAAGCCAATTTTGGCTGGTGGCTTGTGACTAATTAAGTGGAATTAGTAATGATAATTATAGATTTAATTTTTGTTTGCCATTATGGGTGAAGAGAGCAAACTTGCTGGATGGGGTTGGGTGGGGCAGAACAAGAATCCAAAAAGGGATCAACTCAAAAATAATAATAGTTTGGAAAAGATAGGACTCCTTGGATGTGGTGAGTAAGGCTGTGTCTGCACAGCGCATTTAACGTGGTTCCTGAATTTATCCCACTGTCACAGTTGGCACAGTGCAGGGAATAGCAAACTGGGTTTCCCTCAAAATATAACCAAAGATTAACAGTAACCAAGCTTAGCACGTTGTGTGAATAAACCCCTAAGGTTTATTTGACATTGATTTGGGCATTGCAGATCCAAGTGGCCCAAGGGATTCTTTGAGTTGAGGTCCATGCATCTTAAAATGGCCAAAGTTAAGAAATATTGGGTCTATCTAATAAGCTATGGTAGCAGGGTGCTTAGAATGGAGCATTGTGGACTATATCTGCTCACTGCCACATGTTTGATTCTCAACAGCTCAAGGTTGACTCAGTCTTCCATCCTTCCGAAGTCAGTAAAACGAGGACCCAAATTTGGAGGGGGGAAATTTGCTGACTCTGTAAACCGCTTAGAGAGGGCTGTAAAGCACTATGAAGCAGTAGGCCCCTCTTTCTGGTTTTTCTTTGAAGACATTTCACTTCTCATCCAAGAAGCTTCTTCAGCTCTGGCTGGAAGGTGGGGAATCCAGTCAGAGCCTGAAGAAGCTTCTTGGACCAGAAGCGAAACATCTTCAAAGTAAAAACAGAAAATCCAGTTGCTTCCTGGAAAAAAAGGACTGTTGGGACAATCACAACCTAGACAACTGAGAATCTGCATAGAAAACAGTATATAAGTCTAAGTGTTATAGCTATCCTCTGGCAATAACAGAGATTCGGTAGGGATCAGTCATCAGGAGGAGGTCCGTCATTGGAGGCTTTCAAGAAGGGACTAGACCGCCATTTGTTAGAAATGGTGTAGGGTCTCCTGCTTGGGTGGGGGGTTGGACTAGATCCCTTCCAACTCTGTTACTCTATTATCTATAAAGCCCAACCATAAGAAGTTTGACTAAGATACCATCCTGGAATCAGAATTTTCCCCAGCTTCTCATTGCTTGTACCCTGAATCTGAATCTTCTTTTGATTGGTGGTAAACAATAACATTTCAATTTCTTTTAGGACGAAGCAGACAATTTGCAGTTCCCAGGAAGAATTCATTGCACTGTTTAAAATCAATAGCAAATGTAGCAGTGGCTCTAACAGCTCTGGCTGACATTCTGCGCAGGCCTCTAGCAGCCCCCTGTTCCCTGTTTTCCTAACCATACACAAAAACATGTCAATATAGATGGTTACGACCTGTACCATTTTGGATGGAATCAAACAGCATAAACTGTAAACAGAAGACAGAAAAAAAGCATACATAACTAAAGGGTGGGATGAGGAAGAACTGTGGTATATAAAGTGCAATCAGAAAAACCAACACTTGCTAGGTTTGGCGGAAATTATTGGTTCCTACCCTGACATTTTGCCAAATTGCATGTTAAGCTGATGTTAGAGATACAACAAGATTGCAGAGTTCTTGGTGCTGAGTGTGGTTGTTTGCTTGCATTTCATTACTCAAGCAGGTAACATCATCAGTATGAGTGAGAGGTTTGTTCCCTGTTTATATACAATACTTTTCTCTGACTATTTTGCTGAAGCTGATGTGTTCTGGTCTTTTTGTTTCCTTCTTAGCTTTTTTATCGGCTTTCTTGAATGGTGTGTAAATGTGGTTTATCTCTGTGTCTCTATTAATGGCCGATTTATCTGAAAGTCAAGCTTCCATAAATTTCATAGCACACCCCCAACAAAATTGGTAGGACAAGATAATGTATGTAAAGAGGGAGTAAACCCCACACTTATTTGCACTGATGATGATACCTAGTTGGGTAATGAAACTTTTGCAAGAAAACCACAACCTCAGAGAGCACCAAGGACCTCCTCCTCCTCCTCCTCCTCTCCACAATCCCCACTCTCTTCTAGCACTGATGATGTTACCAAGCTGGGTAATGAAACATCTGCAAGAAAATCACCAAGCTCAGAGAGCACCAAGGACCCCTCATTTCGACCTAAGCTACAAATGTTTACTGACTTAGACTTAGAATAACTTTATTGTCACTTCAAATGGGCTCTTAAATAATTTAATGCATGCATTAAAATGAAGTTTTAATTTAATTTTAATTTTATTGGCTACAGCAACAAGCTGTTTTTTAGAGAAACAATTATTTCTTTCCTTTAAAAGCTGACAACCATCCTGTTTCAGGCTATAGCTTGCTTCTATTATTGTTGATGTTATTTTAAGGTGAAATATTTCAGATTTCCTGCAAATGAGGAAGAGGTGGATAGTGATGGAATCTGAACGGTTAGAAGAAACTGCTTGCAGCAACTCTGGCTGCATTCAAACTACAGCCACGGTGACTTCCTTTCCCTCTCCCCAAAGGTATCCCGCTGGTGATGCCATTTCAACCTATATTCTAAAAAAGCACATTTGGTTGCATTATTTAAGAGCCCAGAGAATCAAATTAGCTGAATCACACATTTGTGGTGCTGGATTTATTCTGTGCCTTTCCCACAACCTCAATTTAATTGTTTTGCTTCCTATCCCATTTCATTTGGAGGATGAAAGGCACATGTTGGCAGCCGATGTTATCCAGGTATCGGTTTTATACACACAGCTCTTTCTTCCTTGACATTTGAGGCAGCAAAGCTCAGCCAGATGGACCCCATTCCTGATGCACCAATAAGGGGAGGGGTCATTTTTTGGGTGGGGGAGCCATACCGCCTCTCTCTTATTTAAGGCTTAGCATCTGCATGCTGAAGCAGGAATTGAGGGATTCATTTTTAATGGGCATGCTAATAGGTAAACACATGCATATTTAAATGTTGTCCATCACCTCCCAAGGCTGCTCTGTGCCACGGATGCAGGAGGGTGTAATATCTGCTGGTCCATCAGCTTTCCCAGACCCTTATTATGGGAAGGGGCTCAAACAGTTTAGACATGTTGGGGTTTTGCTTCTCCTTCCGTGAGTTTTGCAAAATGGCACAAAGGAAACCGTTGGAAGAAATATCCATCTGGTTCGGTTCCAAGCTGGGAGAAAAGCACTGGAAACAAAATGGAGGCTGATTGGAAAGAGGGTCCATTTACTGATGAGGCAGAATCACATGGGTTCTGGGCAGCTGGCCACATGGAGGTGAGAGTGGGTGGCTTTTATACCTTCTCCTGGGCTTTGCACTTGAACTTCCTGTTCCTGTGCAAGAACATGTATCCTATAGTCTGCTGTCAGACTCCCATGGGGCCATGTAGGGGTCATGTTTGTCTGAGCTAAGCTTGGTTGAAGTTTGGGCTGATGCAATGAAGAGCCTTGTTGGGCAATTCCTATTGTGGCTGAGGGCTAACCTAACCTTTGTTCAGACTTTGCTGCAGGCAATTTGCTTATGAATGTCGCTATCGCTTTATCTCTTAAGTGCTGACATCAGCTGAGGGCCATTAAGAAAGATGGGGGCTATTAAGAGTGAGTTTACTTCCTACCTCTAAAGAAACCCCCCCCCCCCATGTTTCTTCATTTTTCATCCAGGGAAATATAACATTCTGCCTTTTTTAATATTTCTCAAAATATTTCATTCTTCTAGGAGAGGGGTGGGTGCTAACTTTCTACAGAACATTCCTCTCACCCCTCTTCCTCTGAATGCATTACTGCCATCCTTGTGCATCAAGCATCATCACAGCATGCTATACTTTGCAGCGTAGCATAAACAACAACACAAAAGAACAAGGACCTGTCTGATTCCCTTTCAATTGAAATTTTAGTAGGAGGAAAAAAACAGAGGGAAAGGGGAATCAAGGATTACAAAAGGTGACAAGCAAATAACAAGGTTTGGCATTATTTATCTAATTAGTGAGTTGAGTAGCTTTTGGGAGCCACTCTAGACTGACTAAACATTGTTCAGAATATAAAAAAAATCCCTAATATACCATCTGCTATATACTAGCAAAACAGCACTAGGATACTGCATTCAGTGTTATTTTTCAGGGGCTAAAAAGAGATTTTCATTTTGTGCGCAGCAACTTCATGGATTGAATTTCCAGAAATGTAGATGTGAGGATTCTCAGCTGCATTTGAATACTAGGCTTACCAATTTGGGCCCATTAGTGTATCCACATAGTTAAGAACAATTATGAAAATTAGGAGTGTCCAAGAACACTTGTAGCCTAGCTAGGGAAACTCCTTGCACAACTATTTAAGTTCAGATGAATATTCAACTCTTCTACTTGGTCTTATTTCATATGTCTTATCTTTCTTAAGCTATGCATAAAGGATGCTGGAACTTTTCATTTGAAAATATTACATGAGCAAGATTTATTTGCTCCTTCCAGATTATGTGGGCTATAACACAACTCCCGAAGCCATTCAGAAGAGGGTCAAGTGATGAAATGTGTGTCACAGAGATAGAACAGCAATAGCACTTAGACTTATATGCCGCTTCATGGTGCTTTACAGCCTTCTCTAAACTGTTTACAGAGTCAGCGTCTTGCCCCCAACAATCTGGCTCCTCAATTTACCAACCTATTTGGGTACATCAGTACTACACGAACACTTTGCAGAAAGGCTAACCATCTTTTACAATGTCACAGTGGACAGTTTATTGTTTGGCCCTGCTTTGATTTAGAACAGACACGTGGGAGAGCTACTTTTTATATTCCATGCCTCTAGATTTTAGCATGCTGTTTTTAGCAAAAAATGATGACATGCAATGCAGTGTACATAAGGAAAGGATAATAAATGTACGCTTTGTTGTGGCTTTAGACCCAGTTAACAGACAGAGTAGATTGATGATGGGCTAGACATAAAAACAAATGCATCAGTTCAGGCACAAATGCCATATAATTCTTCCATAATGACTTGGCAATCAAGGTGAACTTGCTTTCTTGTGGTTGCACTATGGGTAGCACTTACAATTTTCTTTGTCCTGTTATTTGGCCTGAACACACTAAAAAAAAAAAGCCCTTTAAATTTTCCAAAAAGCCTCAGTAGAAGGAGGTAAATATATTCCCTGGGGTAGTTCATAGCACCAAGGAAAATATAGATTTTATCTCATTGCATCCCATTGCTAAATGAGCTACAAGGAATTATTTAATTGGGGTGTGTGGGTGAGACAAAAATAAATGCCCATCTCTTTAAGAAAAGGACCAAAGCCAAGGAAGAGGCTAAGTTGACGCCTGCCTCTCTCTCTTGGATAGAGAAGGCTATCAACTCAGAACAGCTGACACCTTTAGCTCAAATCCATTAATCCTCTTTATTAAACCTGGGTCACCTCTGAATCCCAGCAAATTAACCAGCATCTCCCCATTGCAAGTACATCAGGAAGAAACACCCTGTACGGCGCCGGTAATTTTCATGGACAAGGGCTCTGGGGTCAAAGGGCTTCCTCGACTCTATTCTCAGCTTTTGTCAATTTAAAAAGGAACAACCACTTCCACTTGTATACATTACGAGAGAGGCCGCACGGAGACCTGGCATGTAGCCGGCATCGGTCAACCCTAAGGAAGGGCACGGGATTTGGCAGGCAGCTTTTTTTCTCATTAAAGATTTTGGCAGGTGCCAAATGGCAGAGCTGAAGTTAGGGAGGGCAAGAGGTTGAGGAACCAGGGGAGGAGGGAAAGCCTTGGGTGGCTCATTTATTGGCCTAAGCCTCTGCGTGGGTCCAGGACAAGCAGCCAAAGATCAATCTCTCCCTTTAAATTCCTTCTGTTGCTTTCGGTGGCTTTGCCAGCTGCTCAAATAGTCAGTGGTGCCACTCAAGCCACTTTAGGAAAGGGGCTGTGTGCCAGGAATGTCACAGGTGTTACTAACGAGTTGCAAACACATAGCAGCATTCAGCAGGATGGGCAAGGTAGGGTCCCCAAAGTCAAGGTGGCCACGAAGGTGTGATGGAAGCTCTACCAGGTTTTTTGTGGACTGAATATGTTCGCCATCTTGAGCTACTTGTAAAAACAAAGGTAGGATAGCAATAGCATTTAGACTTATATACTGCTTCACAGCCCTATCTAAGCAGTTACAGATTACAGATTAACAGAGTTGGAAGGGACCTTGTAGGTCATCTAGTCCCACCCACCACCCACCCAAGCAGGAAATCCTACACCATTTCTGACCAGAGGCAGTCCAGTCTCTTAGAAAGTGATGAAGCTTCCACAACTTCTGAAGGCAACTTCACTTCCATGGGTTGATTGCTCTCCCTGTCAGAAAATTTCTCCTTATTTCTAGGTTGAATCTCTCCTGGATCAGTTTCCATCCGTTATTCCTTGTCTGGCCTTTGAGTGCCTTGGAAAATGGCTTGACCCCTTCCTCTCTATGGCAGCCCCTCAAATATTGGAAGATTGGTCTTATGTCTCCCCTGGTCCTTCTTCTCACTAGATTTCAGTTTACAGCCTCTTGCCTCTAACAATCTGGGTCCTCATTTTACTCACCTCAGAGGGCTGGAAGGCTGAGTCAACCTTGAGCCTGGTGAGATTGGAACTACCAAATTGCAGGCAGCCAGCAGACGGCAGAAGTAGCCTGCAGTACTGCACTCTGACCACTGCGCCACCATGGCTCATAAAGATAAATAAGAATTGGAATCAAATGGAGATTCAAACTCAGCCCCACGCAGTAGGGTTTTGTTTTTGGGGGGGAGGGGGGATAGACTGTAATTTGCCATGATAAAGAAAGCTGATTCTCAGCTGGGGAAGGAGTTGTGGGTCTTCTCCTGATGCCACCATCCTGAACCCTGTGGTGTGGCTTCGGTTGCACCAAACTTTGCCATTTCTGCAACCTTTTTCCTCTCTGTACAAAAGAGCTTTCTGCCTTGTTCTCAGAGGCTCGAGAACTTCTTCTGCATTCCTCTTGGTGGTGTTTTTGAGCTGGCTTGAGGGATAGAAGTAGAGAATTGTGGTTTTCTTGTTATTATTTTTTTTCCATGACAAGCAAATTTTCCCTTTGAAAAAGACTCTTGGGAGAAGCTGGCACCCAATATCTTCCCTTGGGATCGAAGCACGGGGAACCAGAAAATCTGCAGGTGGTTGGAGAGCTGTGTATGTGAAGGATATTTGCACACACCCCTTGGGGCACCTCATCACTAAGTAATTTAATAAGATTTCCTTCGGGGGGAAATTAACAGCATATTTTCTTTCATTAAAACGAATGAGAACCACCAGTAAGGAGGAAAAAAGGTTGAAGGAGGCTATTATCCAGGGCTGTTTTAATGCATGGACCTGATGGACACATGCCCATGGGCCCCACGAGCATAGGGGCCCCATACTAATCTGTGTATGTTAACCCTTCAATGTACCTTGTACCACATAAATACAGCAACTCATTTATTACATTTTACAGCATTCTTGTATTAATACTAACAGTTTTCAGTCTGATTTAACAGAAGACTCTATTGCCATTCTAGGAACCGGTGGCCAGATGCTCTCATTTTCCTCTCCCTTCCTTAGTGTTTTTTTCCTTTTATGCATCAATTTCAAACACCAGGAATTTTCACCGCTACAGACAATGTGTCAGCAAATATTCTAAGAATGGGGGGAGGGGGGTTAATTCCTTGGAAGGATGATCTGTGATGGCTCCCTATGGGTAGTCCTCCGTATACTGTCAGAATATTGTTGGCCATGATTGCTGAGTCACAGTGAAGGTCATCTGACCATCTCCACCAATAACACAGCCAGAGCACAAGCTCCTCCTACAGAATAAAAACCCTCTGGCCTTCTCTCTCTAGCCTGTATTGCCATCCTTACTTGCACACATGGAGCGTACTTAGCCTAGTTAAGGTTTTATATCTTTATTGTTTTATTTCTCTTTAATAAATACTTTACATTTGACTGGAGCAGACTTAGGTCCTGTTTTATCACAGATACATGACCAAATGATCCAATCACCTCTAACATTCTCATCAGAGCTTCAGCATCCTAATTTCTATGGTCATCTCTAAACAAAGTTAGGAATATATTGCCTTCTCTCTCAGCAACCTGCCCTTAAGAGAGCTGGAAATCAGCTTCCGGTGGCTTTGGGAGGAAATGAAGGCTACAAATGGGATGGCGGGAGGGTATGGCACCACCCTAAAATTCCATGCCCCCCTTTTCCATAATGTCAGCAAGGAAGCCTCGTTGTCTCATTTACTTAAGGCATCACAATCCCTTTTCACATGGATGGGAAGAGACACTAAGCAAGCATGACCACTGCTAAACAAAAATCTATTGTAAGGTGTATCTCTCATGAATCAAGGTAATATTTTATATTAAATCAGTAAAACATGAAATACGATGTAATTTAGATAACGCGTCAGGTGAATATTAGCAGGCCTGCCCGATGGTGCCAAAGCGCAAAAGTAATAACCACAAATACGAGAATGCATTGATAATATCAGAAGGAGGAAGAGCCTCTGTGATCTTAGGACACATCGGGGAGCAAATTAGTCCGTGATGCCATTCAACAAGTCGTCAATTTCTTCGGTTTTTTTTCTTTTCGTTTTCCTTGTCTATGGATTTAATTGGTGGTTTTAAGAACATAATTTACTTTTCTCCCACTCATTTGAGTAGGACAGTCTTGATGTGGCAAAGACTGAAGAGCTAGAGAGACCCAAATACATTGGGGGGTGGGCAGGTCTGGAAATGGACAGTGAAAAAAAGTCAAAATAGATGTTCTGACCCAGGTTATTCAAAGATGCTCTGAGACCGTTCTTAAAGCAAAACCCTACCTTTATTTTACAAACACCAATAGTCTTTTTTTTTTTGTCAAAAGCTGTGAATGTCCAACCTTCAATTAGTCCTGGGCAAGCTGCCAGCTTATATAAGAAGTCCACAGATACTGGCAAACATGCTGCTCTCCAGGCAAAAGCAGAAACAGGGGGCATGAGCGAAATCAAACCAGAATGGATTAAACAAGTTGTTCCCTGCAAATCCACTCCCCACTCACACTTCTTTATGCCTTAGAGGAGTGGCCATTCACCGGTCATCCGTGGCTGGACTTCTCTGTCCTCCCTGTTTCCTCCTCTGCTCTTCTCATTAGTCTGCGCACGTGTGCACTAATGATTGGTTCTATAAGTTCAGTTTCACTCCTGCCAGATGCAGAAGACAACTGACATTCAGCAGATGGCCTGGCCTCCGACATAACAGGGTCCTCCTCCAATCCTTCCCTTGCATCTGAGCCCAACTCAACTTCTACCTCAGAGTCAGAATCGGCTGCCAGCTCCACTGAATACTGGCAAGCCACAACAATAGCAATAGCAATTACACTTAGACTTACTCTTCTAGTCCAATCCCCTGCTCAAGCAGGAGACCCTATACAATTCCAGTCTCTTCTTAAAAGCCTCCAGTCACTCACGACTTCTGAAGGCAAGCCAGAAGTTCCACAGGTTAGTTGTTCTCACAGTTAGCAAATTTCTCCCTAGTTCTAGGTTGCTTATGGCTATATGTACAATCACTTTCAGAACAGTGCTTTAAATCTTCTTGCTGGTCCTCTGTTCCCCTCCTTTTCTCTTTGAAAGCCATGTGACTTAGATTACGAACTTAAAGGAAGAGAGAGACAAACAACCATCTTGGTAAGCCTTTTTTCCCCCTATTTGTTTGTTTGTTTTGCAAAGAACTCCGTTAAAAACAAAACCATGTGGAAACAGACCAGGGGGAGGAGGAAGAAAAAAAAATAAAGAGGATTTAGAGCATACAGAAGGAAAACCAGCTAGAAAGCATATGGATTTCATCTCTCCGGAAGACCTTCAAACTTCTCTTTCAGCTTTTCAGTAAGAGCTAGGAAACTCCCCGATGCCTGGCATTTGCTTAACTGTCAGAGAACAAGCTTCCTGCTGATTTCCCTTACTTCGAGATAAATCACGGGGCTGTTTGCCTGCTGACGGTGCAGCTCTTTCCCGAGAAAAAGCAAAATCAGAAGAGGAAGGCAAGGCTGCATTCTCCATGCATCGCCGACATCAACTCAAAGTGGAAGAATTTAAATTTTTCAGACCCCTCTAGCTTCCTGACCCATGGATTTTCCTGCAGAGTCCAGAATGCAGAATAACAGAGTTGGAAGGGTCCTTGAAGGTCTTCTAGTCCAACCCCTTGTTCCAACAGGAGACTTTATACCATTCCAGACAGAAGGGCTGTCTAATCTCTTCTTGAAAACCTGTCGGGGTGGAGCAACCAATTTGGACTTTGTTGCAGATTTGTAGAGTAGGAACAGGAAGAGTTCCTTCCTACCCAGCTTCTGAGTCTTTCCTCTTCCAATGAAGGCTGCTATTTGGAGCTCAGGGTTGAACTGAGAGATCCTTGGTGTCTTGGGTGCTCCCTGGGATCAGGGGTGTCAAACTCAATTTCATTGAGGGCCATGTCAGGGTTGTGTTTGATCCCAGGGAGGCAGGGTGGATGTGGCAGGGTGGGCGTGGCTAGCTGGATGTCATTCATGTTGGAGGTGCCCATGGTGGCCCAAGTGCTCTGCCAGCAAAAACAGGCTCCCAAGCTCCATTTTCAGCTGTGACAGCCTCCTGCGGCCCTCCTGAGCTCCATTTTCACTGGCAGAGGCACTGCAGGATGGTCCTTCGGTGTTTCCAGGGAGGCCCCGTGTGCCACATCTAAGCACCCCATGGGCCGAATCCGCCCTGACACCCCTGCCCTAGATAATACCATCAGGTTACATTATTTGCACTGATGAAGTTACCCAGTTTGGGTCATAAACACAGGTAGTATTCAGCCAATTCTGACAGGTTTTGGAGAACCAGTAGTAATAATTTTGATTGGTTCAGAGAACTGGCAAATACCACCTCTGATTAGCTGACACAGGCAAATACCATCTCTGATTGGTCAACAGCATAGCCACGTCCACTAAGCCAATCCCACAGAAGTGGTAGTAAAAATATTTGAATCCCACCACTGGTCGTGAATCGTCTGCAAGAAAGCAACCAAGCTCGGAGAGTACCAAGAACACCCCCTGTCTCTCTTCTTCATGTCAACTCTACTGACAGCTTTTCTTATAATTTTTGCTCTTTTGCTCCATCAAAGCCTCACCGGGGCCCTCCGAGGGCAGCTGCTCCAGGTCCAGCCACATCACCAAGCTCCTCCCTCCCCCAATGGATCGAAGATCCAGTGTTCACCATTTTGCCTTCATTTCTGTGATGTCTCCTTGGAATGAGGGGGATGACCCAGGTGGGAGCTTGGTCTTCAAGGCGTATTGCAAGCACAGGTGGAATTCAGCCGGTTCCGACAGGTTCTGGAGAACCAGTAGCAATAATTTTGGCTGGTTCGGAGAACTGGCAAATACAACCTTTGATTGGCCGACATGATAGCCCCGCCCACTAAGCCCCACCCCCAGACCCAGTAGTAAAAAAAATTGAATCCCACCACTGATTGCAAAGCCACCCAAATCTGCCCAATGTTGAGAACCGGAAGGAAATTGAGTAGAAACTTCCCCCTGCCTCCACCCTGCGTCTTGCCTCGAACTAATTTCCACTCTCTTTAATTCAATTCATCTCCACCTGACCCCAGCAAGGTTGGAAGAGTAGAACTTCCCTTCAAGCCTAGCACCAATTACCGAGGTGTGAAAATGGAATCTTTGCCATTCAAGCAAGCTTAGCCAGGAAAGCAAAGCCTTTACTGAACTCTCTCTCTACATATATATATTTATTTCAAAGGGAGACTTTGTTCAAAGACGCTGCAGTCTCCCATACAATGGTGGAGGAGGCCACTCTTGGCATGCCTAGCGGTGGGGTGGCTTGATCAAAAGGAGGCCAGGTTAGCCGTGGAGGCTCTGAGCCACGGCAGGAAAGGGAGCATCCCTATCCAGAGATGGGTCATCTCGGGTGGCAGAGGGTGAGGTCCTAATGCGTGAGAAAGGTTCTTCTTTTTGCTTTTAAAGCTGCATAACAATCCACCTAGCCGGGTCTCCACAGTTTTCTTCCTTTGCCAAATTGGCTTCAGATCATGCAGGGGTTTTTTTTCCAGAGTGCACAGGGATTTCTAGGTTGGGCTGTTTGAGATTATTATTGCTGGAGAAGACCAAAGAGTGGGGGGAAAAAAACTTATTTGGCTTCACACAGTAGCGAAAAATCCCAGGGCAGAAATTGTTTCTGAAGCTTTCCCTCTGGACCGAAGGAAAATATTGAGACGTTAGAGGCATCAGGGGCTGCCACAAAGAGGGGGGGAAATGGCTTAGTTGTCTCTTTGCTAAATAAATAAATACTACATATCCCACCCTTCACCTTTGGGGGTTTCTCCCAGTTGTCTTCTGTTGGCGAGACAGTTTGAAAACAGGGGAAAGGAGAATAGATAGAACACTGGCTGGGGGTGAGGCTTTGGAGTCAGGGTGGAAAGACAGAGTGAGAAAGAGAGAAGAGGGGGAAACAGGCAAGGGAGGGAAGGAAGGAAGGAAGGAA
>JANHFR010002946.1:324196-334227 GCA_032468015.1 Mimophis mahfalensis | reverse complement strand
ACAATCTGGGTCCTCAGTTTACCTACCTCGGAAGGATGGAAGGCTGAGTCAACCTTGACCCTGGTGAGATTAGAACTCGCCCTAATTGCAGGCAGCTGGCAACTAAGTGCAAGCACTTAGTCCACTGCACCACTGAGGCTCCATTTAATGATTGTTCGTTCAACAGCATTGAAAAATGTGACTTAGGACCCTTTTTCACACTTGCATCCATTGCAGCATCCCCACGGTCATGTAGTTAAAATTCAGATGCTTGACAACGGACTCGTATTTATGAAGGTTGCAGTGTCCCAAGGTCACATGATCCCCTTCTGTGACCTTCCGACAAGCAAAGTCAATGGGGAAGCCAGATTCACTTAATAATCATGACTACACTGATTCACTTAACATCCATGGCAAAAGTAGTCATAAAAAGGGGCAAACTCCCTTAGCAAATATCTCGCTTAGCATAGAACATTTGGGGTCAACTCTAGTCATAAGTCAAGGGGCTACCTGTATTATAAATATGTAGCTTCAGAGATTCATGAAAACAAAGCATGCCTCAGTGGTCCATTGGCTTGAAGTACGACTATCTGCCATTTTTAGTAGTAGGCAGCCCATTTGTATATTCAAGTTGTCTGTAAGTTAGACATTCTTAATTCCAAGGACTAATTGTAATTCAAATTTCCCTATGGAATGTGGAGATAAAGTCAGAATATGCTTTTGTTGTGCTGCATTTTAACTAGGAAATACATACTAGGAGGGGTGAGGGAATCAGGAAATGTTCAAAAGCTGACCACTGGATCTCAGGAACAATGCTCCTTGTTCCAGGTATCCTGAGGCATTAAAAATAAATATTGTTTTTTTTAAGTTGTTCCTCCTGCAAAGAAACACATTGGGCTTTTGTTGTTGTTAGCTGTGCTAGAGTACATCGCTGAAATTTGACAGCGTATTTGCAGGGAGGACCAACAAAGATGTACTTTCAACCCAGCACAAATAAGGAGTACTCTTTGCTGCAAATCATTTGTGTTCTCTGCCAAAAGCACAGCATTGTCTACGTGCAAATGTATGTGCGTGTTAATGTCCCCAATCAACATATCTCTAATGTCACCACATTCAACTATCTGTAAATATATGAAACGAACTAGGATGCCTCACCTATTTGTGATGATGTTCCTCTTTGGCGTTGAAATCTGTAGTGGGATTTTTTTTTTCCCCTCATGCATCCTCGATGCATATTTAGAGTGGAACGACATAGAAATATCAGGGATAAATAAATAATAAATGAAGCAAATGCTTTATTTCCACTATAAATTACAGTTCTGGCTTCAGCGCCCAACATTTGATTCCTTAGTCATGCAAAACATTCCAAAATCGATGCCTATTCTCTTTATCATAAGTTTCAACACACATACAATAAATTTCTTTCTCATATTTATATGAGAAATCAGCGACACGAAGAATCTGGTCTGTACAATCCCATGGCCTTTTCAATCAAAATTCTATCAAATATTTTCCCATGTAACAAACTAAACCCCCATCCCCTTCTAATTACCTTTCCGATTGTTCAGGGAACGATCGTGACATTTTCCCAATCCGAGGTGACATGAATGCCTCATTCCTAAGCAATGCTAAACAAGGCACACAGCCAGGAATAAACCACAGCTCCATTTTAACCCTTCTCCACTTACACCGTCCTACCCCTGCAGTCTTTTAATTTTTCAACGTTTTCATGTGGTAAACATTATTTTCTTGTCATCCATTTTTTTTCAACACTAACCTTTGTTTGTATCCAGAATGCAATCAGGTAGTTTTGTACTTGTTTGAGAGTCTGAACATCATATTAGTGGTGCATATGCTTGGTGTATTTGATCAGGAAAAACAGGCCATTGTTATTTAGTTTTTCCAATCCATGTCTCCTAAAAAGCAAACATCAGCTCTGTGACCTGGTGCACCAAAGACTGTTTGAAGACATCAGATCGTGAAGTTTGCCTTCTAAATCAGGGGAGTCAAACTCAAGGCCCACAGGTCAGATCTGGCCTGTGAGATACTTAGATCTGGCCTGTAGGGTCACCCTGGAAACAGTGAGGGACCAGCCCGCAATGCTTCGGACAGTGAAAACACACATAGCCTTCCTGAGCTCCATTTTCACTGGCAGAGGGTTGTAAGAGGCCATCACAGCCAAAACCAGAGCTTGGGAACCCATTTTAGCTGGCAGAGCACTCAGGTCACCAGCACTCAGGTCACCACAGGTACCCCCAACATGACTGACCGAGCCAGCCACACCCACCCTGACCATGCCTGCCCCAGCCCCCCATGGTCAAACACAAACCCCAATGCAGCCCTCAATGAAATCGAGTTTGACACCCTGTTCTAAATGCTACAAAGGGTCTAAGAGAACAAATCATACTTAAAGGAAGTCATCCTTGGGCATACCCTGTTTTTTCGTTATTGTTCAGTAGCCACAGAATACCACCAGATAATTTTAATACACACAAGGATATTTCCACCCAAGGCCACAAGTGCTTTGGATTTTCTACTTCTTCTTCTTTTTCTCACCAAATCCAAAATCTGATCTGAATATACAGTTGGAAGTTATTGTATCATATGGGACTCACCCACTTGGCATTCTTCTGGCCACATTTATCTATGCTTTTTTCCAAACATAAAACAGGAACAATTCTTTCTTCCTTGTCCTACCATCAATTGATTTCCCACACATAGCAGAAAATGCAACGTGCAAGACAACTGAAATGATGCAATACCTAGAAAAATGCCAAGCTATGCAACCCCCAAAATCAATAGTGCCTTCTTTTGGAACGACCTCAGGCTGGGTGAGCCTTAACAGCCATAGAGGTAGTACTCTTCCTTAATTTTATCCCATCGTTTGTCTTTACTGCATTTTGCTATTGCATAGCAGAAGAAAAATGGGAAGGGTTGTACTGTTTACATTACAACTGAGTAAAATACCAAACTATACTTGGTGTAGCTGGGTTTCCAGAAAAGTACATTTTTCACTCTGTGGGTTTACCAGAGTTTAAGTAGGTTTCTATTCCCACTGGAATTGTTTCAATAAGCTACTGAGAACTTACATGATCCTTCACAGTAGCCTCTGGTGGTTCAGCCTGTAGAAGAAGATAGATGTATAGTAATGCCCTTTTGTGAGTATATACATAAGTACCTGAGACAGAGGAATTCACTGTTCTCTGAATTACCAATAGCTACATAGCTGGATGCCTTAGAAAAGGACAAGAGGACAAATATTCAGAGACAGTCTGTCCCTGGATCATGAACACTAATGGTCTTTCTGAGATAACCTATCAACTGGTTTCTTGGTAGAGGCTTTCTATTAAGTAGAAACTTTCTACTCAGTTTGGCTTTCTAGAACCAAATTAAGCATCCACTGAAACCAGGTGGCCTCTTAAAATGCCGCACAGGTCTTCACTGCCTGGGGCTCCTACAACTTATTTGTTTGGTTTAATCCTTTATTTGTTACCTCTCTTCTGTCCATTTCATGCCTCATAGCCTCCTGTGGAAATGACATGGCCGTCCTTTTCAATTAGCCATCTTATTTCTCAATCATCCATGTGAATCACATTTGTGTTCCGGGGCGATATTATTGACTGATTGTGCCATGCTCGTTTTATGTCTGCAGAGCGACACAAGTTATGTTGTGTGATGGGCTAATGTTCCAGAACAGCATGACAATTGCTGCCGTTCCCGCCTGCTTTTCATTTGGTAACAACGCATCTACCGATAGCGAGCCATTTACAGTTAAATACATTTTGATAAATAGCCAGAGCCATGGGACGCTTGCTTATTTTGTTCCCATCTCTTTTTCTAAGGGAGTGGATGTGATCTCTTACGTTCTCCTATAAACTGAGGGAGGAAATAATGCTGTTGTTGTGCAATGGTTTTTGGGAGGGGGAAATACAAGGATGAGATAGGTTTATTATGAATTTCATTTCAAGCTGGGGAAAGGTTAGCGAGTTTTTTGGGACTCGGTTCATTTATTACACGCATTCCAGTAAATCCTTAGCAAGTTAGCAGTGAACTAGAATAATACATGTGGATTTCCCGCAAATAATGGAAGAAGCAGTATAGTGAAAAATTCTGAAAACAGGAATAAAATAACAATAATGCATACTGAGCTAGGATCAGATAAAAGCTGCCATTCGCAGTGTACTAACTTAAAAATGAATCAAACCAATCTATTTATTTTCAAGCGATGATGTTCAAACTGGGGGCTGGTATGACTGCCAACCAAGGCATGTCTAAATATACACAGGCTTGTTTTTCCGAATAAATTGGATCAGGCTGTATAGCCACACAAAGACACAAGCAAAACATTTGCTTTCTTGTTTACAAACAAGATACACAGGGACACATGTGTGACCTTCTCCTGGGAAGCACCACTGTGTAGTGCAGTGTTTCTCAACTTAAAGATATATAATTTTAATTTAATTTAATAATGGGATTTATATGCCGACCTATCTCCCGCGGAACTCAGGGCGGCTCACAACCATAAAACCATGATACATACAAAAATTAAAAATAAATTAAACTATTGATCCCATTGACAATGAATTTAGACTTCAAATCCCAGAATTCTGGGATGGCTGGAGAATTCTGGGAGTTGAAGTCCACACGTCTTCAAATTGCTAAGGTTAAGAAATGCTGCTCAAGAGATTGCTTTGAAATACGGCCAGAGTATTTTGAGCATGAAGAAACATCTTTGCATTATGACGGAGTTACCCCTTCACAACAAAATGGACATCCAGTACAAAACTCCATCTGTGTGTCACCCACCCTTTCTCTCCCCGATCTATTAGTCAGCATTCCATGTCTACGCATAATATCATGCATTTACCCCTTCCTCCTATTATCTACTCCACTGCATTTTTCTGGCTACCCTTAGTGAGGGAAAAATAAATCAGAGCTCATTTCACACACCCATTGAGTTCTCCAATTATGGAAAAGAAGAAAAGAGAAGCAGATATAAAGTTGTTGTCCTCAGACCAGCAAGCCCCACAAGGTTCTCCAGACAAGAAGCACAGCCAGGAACACTAGCTCTATCTTTATTGTATGGTAATACAGGTAGTCCTTGACTTACGATCACAACTGCGCCCACAATTTCTGTTGCTAAGTGACACACTCGTTAAGTGAATTTTGCCCCTTTTTGCGACCTTCCTTGCCTAGAGTTGTTAAGTCAATCCATGCGTTTGTTAAATTAGTAATACAGTTGTTAAGTGATCTGGCTTCCCCATTGACTTTGGTTGTCAGAAAGTTGAAAAGGTGAGTCAGTTTCCAAGGGTCTGAATTTTGATCAGATAAGGGTTATATGGGTGAAAAACGGTCATAAGCAGGGGTGGGCTGCTACGGGTTTGCATGGGTTCGGGCGATCCTCTAGCTAAGAGTCTGCCCAGTTTGGTGAACCCGTAAATCCCACCCCTGGCTGGCCCTGCCCCGCCCACCCCTCCCAGGAGCCTCCAAGTGGCCCATTTTGGATGCCAGGTAAGCACAGGGCCCACGTGGAGGCTCAGGGAGAGCTAAAAATGGGCCTCCCAGAAGTTCCAAAAGGCCAGAAACAGGCCCATTTCTGGCATTAGAGGCCCTCTGGAGCCTGGGGAAGCTGTTTTCTCCCTCCTGGAGGCTTGATGAAAGTCACCAGAGCCTGGGGAGGGCAAAAAACAGGCCTCCTAGAAGTTCCAGAAGGCTGGAAACGGGCCCGTTTCACGCCTCCGGAGGGCCTCCGGAGCCTGGGGGAGACCATTTTTGCCCTCCCAGAGGCTTGAGGAAAGCCTCCGGAGCCCAGGGAGGGTGAAAATGGCCCCCTTGCCATGGTGCAGGAGGCTGACTAGGCCACGCCCACCATGGCCACACCCACCCAGCAACCAGGCAGAGGACCAGTTGCTAAAATTTTTGGAAACATAAGCCACTTTTCTGTTGATGTTGCAATTTTGGCCATTTCTTAAACAATCTGTTGTAAGTCAAGGACTACTTGTAGTAACAGAATCTTACAAGATTGAAAGGATTTCACCTTCCTTTCTTTTTACTGTCCAGAAAATTAAGGAAAGTCCTTTCTGAAATGTTTCCCATGCCCTCTTCTCCTTCAGTGAGCCAAAATTTCTTTCGTTTGCAGTTGTCCAGTCTGTGGCTCTCCCTCCTGCCTCTCAGGATCATTCCCATGTACATTACAAGCCCCTTATTTGTTCCACCTAATTCCAATCATGGGTCTTAGCACAAAACTGAAATTGAGCAGTGGGACTCAGATTCAGCCTAGCACAGGGATGTCAAATTCAAGGCCCAGGATCCGGCCTGTGGGATGCTTAGATCTGACCCACAGGTCCACCCTGGAAACAGCAAAGGACTGGCCTGCAGTGCCTCTGCCAGTGAAAATGGAGCTTGGGACTGTCAGAATATTGCTGGCCATGATTGCTGAGTCACATGACCAAACGATCCAATCACCTCTAATAGGGACAGCTGCATGCAGCCCTCCCAAGCAATGTTTTCATCAGCAGAGGGTTGCAAGAGGCTGTTGAGGCTGAAAACAGAGCTTGCAAGGGCCACAGACGACACTCCCAAGATCTGTTTTCACTAGCAGAGGGTTGCAAGTGGCCGTCGTAGCCGAAACGGAGCTTGGGAGCCCATTTTCACTGCCAGAACACTTTGGCCACCACAGGCACCCCCGAACACCAATGATGTCAAGCTGGCCGTGTCCACCCCAACCACACCCACACCCAGCCCCCCAAGGTCAAACACAACCCCAATGCAGCCCTCAATTAAACTGAGTTTGACACCCCTGGCCTAGCATCTTCAGCTTAATAAACAACCCAACTGAGCAAGCATATGCCTTACCATTCCTTCCATTCTGTTCCTTTTCCTTAGATGCCAATGTATTATTTAAAAAAGAAAACCAGGAATCTGTCCTGCTGAAAGCAAACCAAGATCATTTGGCATTCTTGTTATTTGCAGCACATCCTGGAGCAGCCATTTCCCCTTCTGGGTACATCGATGTTTGATGACTGGCCAGGCTCACCATGGGAACCATTTTGTAAATAAACAACTGTCCTAACTTATCAAAATTCCAAATGTGTCCCTAATGCCTCACAAATTGCTAATCTCTGCAATACGTGGTGATGGGAAAATATAAAACTCACTAGAGTATATGGAGCAGAAAATATATGTCTGCTCATGTCCTACCTTTAAACACCATGAAAATATTTGATTTGAATGTGGGATTTCTTAGACAGAAACTGTAGAAAGTCAAGCTGTAGCTCATTTGACAGACAGGGGATAGATATCAGTAGAAAGGAACATCTGTAGCTCAGGGTTGAACTGTGGGGTCCTTGATGCCCTCTGAGCTTGGTTGTTGGCTTAAGATGTTGTATTACCCAGTTAGATAACATCATACATGCAAGTGAATGTGTGGTTTGCTTCCTATTTATATATAGTAACTTGCCTTGCCAGTTTGGGTAGGGTTGTGGTTTTCTCCCATTAAGCAACCGGTTATGAGTGCCTCTAGGATTATTCCTCCCAGCAAGACTGCCTCCAACGCAACCATACTTGCATCTCCCTTTCTCAGTTTCCCTCTGTGTGTCTCCATTTCCATCTCCACAGCTTAAAGATCCCCCAACACCAACACCCTGTCATTCACTGGAGGTGAATATTCTTCCTGTTCGTGTGATGCCCTTTGCGATGGATGCCAGCCCCAGAGTGGCACCTGCAGGGGTGTCTTCTCCCCTAGTACATAGAGGGGCAGCCTCCAGTGTGCCACCAGTAGTAGGGGTTTCCACTGGGTCTTTGTGCAGGGTTAGCTCTAATGGATCACCGGGGTGGGCTTTCACTCCCCATGGAGTGATTGCCATGGATTTAACTCAGGACCAATGGATCCATGGTTTAAACTCAGCTCTCTTAACAAGGGGAGAACACATAAGAGCAGTATACAGTCCTCTTCATTTAGGCTCAACACCTCCCCTTTCCAGTCTATCACCCAAACTTCCTGTCCAGGACTTATGTTATGAAAGCTGTGGTCTACACATCACCACATATTTTTGCAACTACAGGACTGTTCTATTAAGAGCTTGCAATTGTTTCAATTTAATGATGTCCACCACCTGCCCTGTGGCCTGCTCCTGAGGGTGGACCAAAATGGGAATTCTACCATATAATAGCTAGAAGGGTGACATATGACACACTTCCATGGTGTACATCTCATTGCCAACAAGGCCATACTCAATGCATCAGGCCATTTCAATTGTGTCTCCTGACATATTTTGGCTCCTCCCAATTCCAGATGGAAGGCACAACGAAGTCTCCAGGTAATCCCAAGCATTTTAGCTATCCTCTGAGTTGTCTGCGGATGTACCCAGGGCCATTGTCTGATCTTTGAGGGTAGTCCATATCGAGGGATGATAACTTGCAATAGAACTTTTCCCACTTCTTTTGCCTTCTTTGTTCTGGATTGGATGCACTCAGGCCAGCAAGTATAAGGCTTGAAGTGCTTTCTACATATTGCAAATCTGTATTGTGGTTTGGCTGCTTCGTCTGGCACCTGCAGAGTGAGGCACCGGACAGGCATAGCTACTTCCCTTTTGGCTTGGCCAAAAGTTAACTTGTTAGCTTCCTGGATTAGCAAAGCAACCCCTGCTACTGCCTTCAGACAAGCCGGCCACCTCTTTGCTACAAGACAGATATGCCACTGGGCGATGCCATGATCCTAATTTCTGGGTAAGGACTCCTATGACCACATTCTGCTTTGTGTCCAGCTGGAAAGGTTTCTCTAGCCCTAAGCTTGGTGCTTGCATCAATGCTGCCTTAAGCTTTTAGAAACTCATTTCCTCTCCCCCCCCCCTCCCGTAGAGGCCCTTTATCACTTCCCTTTGCCGCCTCGTACAGGGGCTAAAGTTGGGGATCCAATGTGACAGAATCCTGCTGCTTCTAGGAATCCTCTCAGCTGCTTTCTGTCTTCTGGGGTGGGTAAGTTCCCTGTCTTGTTCGCACTGGGCTCTTCTTCTGCATTGGCTTTTTTCTACTATACTTGTCTCTCAACTCTCACCTCTCCTCTCTTCAACTCTTCTCTCCTGAACTCAACTCTCTCCTAAACTCTCCTCTTGTCTCAACTGTCCTCTTCTCTCCTCCTCATTCCCATTCTCTCCTCAACTCTGTCAACTCCTCTCCTAAACTACCTTCTCTTTTCCCCCCTACTTTCCTAAACTCTCTTACACTTTGTCCCCATTCCTGTTCCCCCTCTGGGCATTCACTTCTCCAGTGGCCTTCTCTTTTACATACGGCACACTGGTTCCGTCTTCCCCTGCCTTTGCCTTCTCTTCTTTAACGTCCTCTAGAGCATCTACATCTATTGCGGGGGGTGCTGCAGCTGCCCCTGCATTTGTATCCTCCCCAGAGGGTGATGGGGTGCCCTCATCATTGCTGCTGCCAGCAATCCGCCTTCTTCTTCATACGTTGTTCCTGCTTTCTCATTTCCTCAGTCGCTCGATTCAGATACATTTTCCTGGCTATTTCTATCAGCTCCCTTATGGGTATGTCTAGTATTGCTCCCACATCCTCATTTTCCTTTTTGTGCCCTAAAGTGCAAGACACCAGAAGCCTGCATGTGTCAGCCTTACAGTTCTGCAGCCACTTAGGTGGTCTCTGCACTAGCCCAAGCCACACATCTATATATGGGGCTTGGTCAGGATCTGACCCGGATTGCCCAGGAAATTCCAGTTTTTCCCCCCTCTGTCCTACTGTCCCGTATTTTCTTAAATTTCCTGTAAAAATCCTTTGCAGCTCTCTGCTGCTCTGCCACTTAAAGGCAGACATTTATTTATTTATTTTATTTATTTTATTCAATTTATATACCGCCCTATTCCCGAGGGACATGCGCCCGCACTGTCACACACACAAATACACACCTTCCTTTCCCAGCTTCCGAAGTTCCAACGTTTCAGCTAATATGTGCTGCCAAGCGAGCATAAGTTTAGTGTTCTCTTGCCTGCTATATAAGGCTCATATTCATAGAATATTTAAAGATATGGTGACCACATACATAA
>JANHFR010002946.1:243881-256665 GCA_032468015.1 Mimophis mahfalensis | reverse complement strand
GTGGTCCCCAAGGGCAGCCCCATGTAGAGCGCGTTGCAGTAGTCGAGTCGGGAGGTTACCAGCGCATGAGTGACTGTGCATGTTCCTCTGTTGCTCTCTCTACTGATGTGGGTTATTAGTATATTTTTCAGTATAGTCTAATTTTGGAATCCTTTTCTGAACTTCACATAATGTTGCTTAATCGAGAAATAATATGTTCTTTTACATGTGTATAATTTGTACTTTGTAACATGGTGATATTTCCTTAAGCAATTTAACGTAAAAATATAAATTCTTACATATCATGTTAGTCTTCTGTGTCACTACAGAAGAGGCAGTGAGAAAGGGATTACAAATTTTAGGGAGATGTAAAAGAAAGATGAAAGTCAGTTAAGTCTTTGAAGTTTGTTTTTTTAAGTAACTTCAGAAAACAGAAGTGACAAGTTACTAATTACTTTGTAAATGTATATAGACATGTATTGATTGCTTGGCTTCTTAAGGCTGGCCAACTCCAAGAAGACACACTATATTTAGAATATCAGCTTTAATCAATAATTAATAAATTGGAACAATTATTAATTGGCAATGCTATGAGGCATAAAGCACAATCTAAGGTTGCAAAGAAAAAAAATTCTATGACCTCTGCCCCTAAAATCCCTTCCCCATTCTATAGTATATGATATTGAAATATAGCATTGCAGTTCGATCCTCACTGGCTCAAAGTTGACTCAGCCTTCCATCCTTCCGAGGTCGGTAAAATGACCCATATTGTTGGGGATGATATGCCAACTCTGTAAACTACTTAGAAAGGGCCATAAAACACTATGAAGCAGTATGTAAGTGTATAAGTATAAGCTATTGCTATTACTGAGTCCTTCTGTCTGTGTAGGTTTCCATGATATAACTTGTTGAAATAATTCTCTCTCTTCCTCTCCCCCTCTCTCTCTCTTTCCTTTTTCCTAGGGTAGTGAGATGACTTGGACATTGACCCTTCAATAGCTATGTTGAATTTGATTATAAGTTTAGTATTTTCAGTAAAGAATCAAACAGTATGATGTCCAAGAGTTGAGAAGAAGTTCATATAAAGATTGTAGAATGTTTCTGGATGATAGAAAAAATCCATTCCTATATTGCAACAATTGGATAACAGAGAACCTCCCAATAATGTGACCATCATGTGAAGTAGGGAGCTGTGTGGGATCTCCCGGTTCCAAAATAATACTTACAGGTACAGTTTTATTTTATTCACTTGTTGCAGGTACTGTAATTTTGTTTAAGAGCAATGAGAAAGTCTACTGTACTCTAACTTGAAGAAATAAATAAGATACGTGACAAACATTCAAATGCTGCTGTACTTTAATTCCAAGCATAATAAAAAAAGCTGCAGGCTTTTAAAAAAAAATGTTTCTAGGGAATCCTTTGAAGAGTTGATACCCTGATTAACAAGAATAGTGTGGCTGAAGTTTGTATGTGACTTTATTGGAGTAAACACCATTCTTTTAACTAGGAGATATTAATTGGGCATAGTCCAAGAATAAATTAGACTTTGCCTTTGTTGAATTCAAAATGTTTAAATCCTTTGCATTTTTAAAGAAGATCTACTTTCAGTTTACATTAGTCTTATGTACTTTTATTAGTTAGTGTAGAAATTCTCAAGCCTGAAATATCCTTGAGACCTGCCCTGCAAAATGTGCTAGAACAGGGCTGACAAATTTGGGCCCCATGGGCCAGATGTGCTGGCCAGGTCCACACCCAGTTTAGCAAAGGGGGACAATGATATGACGACACAACACCTCTGTCCTAGAGTGATCAAGGTCTAACTTGAGAGACTTAAATTTAAAAATTCCATGAATGGAGATCTGTTAAAGTGGGTATGCGTGTGCACTATATGCATGAGAACTATCCCATGTGTGTATAGCACAAACAAGGTTCTCTCACAGAGCAAAAAACTATGAGTTTAAGAACATGTGTTTACCAAATGCAAATCTAGTAAAGTTTCCTTGTTACTTTATTTAAAAAATATAATTCAGAGGAACTACTAAGAAATACAGTTACCCTTGCATTTTGAATGTTTGTTTTTTAGTTAAATAAGGGGTTTACCATTTACTTTATTCAAATAAATATGTTCTTATAATTGTAGAAAAGGAATTAGAAACCGAAACATACTATATTTCTATCCAGTGACTCAGGTTGCTGATTAGGCTTTCATTGGAGGTGGTATTAGATAGGGAATGGAGGATCTTATCCACTGCAGCAAGTGTATGTCATGGTAAACTGGTCAGACTCTAATGTTTATTCCAAAATCTGCTTATGGCCAGAACTGTGTCGCTTTTAACTTCTGACAGAATAGCTATATACCTCTTTCAGCCTTCAGCATAAACATTAAAACCTGCCTATCCCAACTGGCATGGGGTCCACCTCTCCCTCCCTTGTTTAAGTTTGTTTCAATTTTTGTAACTTTAATCCATGTTTATATTTTATAATTGTTGGATTTTGCTATATCTAGATGTAAGTGTCAAAGAGTTGCCTGAACCGTGGGGGACTGTGGGAATAAATTTAATTAACTATGTAGCTAACAAAATAAATACCTGATTGCTCTACCTTTCTGTTCCATTAAACCCTGTCTGGAAAATTTGTCCATCTTTGAATTGCTGCCACTTCTGTTTCTTATTTTCTGTTGGGTGGGTTTTTAGGTTGCTGTTAGGCATGGTGAAATACTTTGTCACTGCAAACATGCTGCTAGTCAAACATGGTTTGCAATATTATTAATTTTCCAATGAGCTGTGGGTGGTACAATTAACCCAATTATAAAGACTGGAAAGAAAATTGTTGACAAATCTTGTATTCTTTGTTGCAGTGCATAGTTGTGAAGGTGTGATATGATATCAATTGTGACTGTGAAACATGCATAAACCTATTTATCTTTACTTAGTCTTTCCTACAGGAATCTACAATCATAGTTTTTTGATAATATTCAAAGAAGAGGCCTAACAAAATGCCTCCACGACCATCATCCGGTGAACTATGGGGCATGCACTTAATGCCACCAAAAATCCTAGTAGAATGTCTTCTACCTAATGGTATGATAGTGACTTTAGAATGCCTCCGTGAGGCCACCTTGTTAAATATTAAACATGAACTCTTCAAAGAAGCTAGAAAATACCCTCTCTATCAGCTCCTTCAAGACGAGTCATCTTACATTTTTGTAAGTGTTACCCAAGAAGCAGAAAGGGAAGAATTCTTTGATGAAACCCGGCGATTGTGTGATCTGCGGCTCTTCCAGCCTTTTTTAAAAGTGATAGAACCGGTGGGCAACAGAGAAGAGAAAATTCTGAATCGAGAAATTGGTGAGGCTTGCTCTCTTAATTTATTGCAGCTATATCTATGATTTACTGTTTACTGCACCTATGTATGATTTATTGCATGCAATTTAAAATATTGTAAAGAAAGGTGTCTCACTTCCCTCCAACCTCAAGGAGACATGATTCATATGATAGGCACTGTTAGTTTTCTAGAAGTGTGATTGAATGACCTTTCACCTGATTTTAATTGGGTGAGGAGATACTTTCTTTGTGTTATTGTGTATACAAAATAATAATTTAGTACTTGTTTGAATGCTTCATCAACTGTGTTGACTGCCACTCTTATAGCACAATCTAAGGTGGGGTTGCTAATCTTTAAATTACTTGGGGCAAGAATATTTCAAGGAAGATTTTCTTTCATATGGAGCTGTCTGTGCATTTATTCTAGGCATTTGCAATCTTAAGTGGTGGGCACTTTTATTGTTTATGTTTTTGCTGTTGTTTTTAGTATTTTAAATAATTCTGTGATATGCCCAGAAACTAGTTTTTTAAACTAGTTTAAAAATATCATTAATAAAAGAACATGTAAAAGTTGAGCGATTTGAATCCAGTGCTTTGTTTAGAAGTGTGCTTACTGGCCCGCAAAGCAGGAAAAAAAGATGTTTAAATATCAAAGTAATATCGTAGAGGTTGGGGAACAAATGGTTGTTTTGTGATCAACTAGGCCTTTGTGAATATGCAATCCGCTCACCTCAATTGCTGTAATTATAGGGCTGTGTCCACACTTCCAAAATTGATGTTCAGTAGCTCAAAAAGATTATCTTACTCTTCCAGTAATGACACAGTCTTTCAACATACAACCAAAACTTAATTTGTCATGCACCACTCCTTGCTTTTATCCTTCCTTTCATATAAGCCAACTTTTAGAACAACTCAGTGAAATGGTAATTTCTTCCATTCTGTTAAGATAAATAAAGGGTTAACTAGAATGGAAAAAAGACCGGGAGAGGACTACCTGCATAAATCTGTAAATAAGCATGATGTCCTGTATCTCCAAACAGAAACCATTTATTTACCCTTGTTTTCTGTCCACATAATAGCAGGGTCCATATACTATTAGAAATCCTCTGAGTATATGGGAGACAGGATGTCAGTTACCCACACTGCCAGTTTTAAGTTCCTGTGTTAGGGAAATGTTTGCTGATAAGAGAAAAGATAAAACCACTAGAAGAACAGAACTGAAGAAGCTTCTTGGATGAGAAGCAAAATGTCTTCAAAGAGAAAAACCAAGAAAGTCCAGTTGCCTTTTGAAAAAGCACCTTTGGGACAACCATGACCTGAAAGACTGAGAATTTCCATAGATATTAAAAGAACACCAAATGTATCATATTGGAGTGGTAGCCTCAAGAATTTAAAACTATTTCTTTATCCTCAGCATAGAACAAATTACCACTTTTGACTAAACAAACCTGCTGCCACCACAGTCCTGGAGCCATTCCATATTGAAGGGCAGTGTGGTTTGCTTTTGGCTTTTAACAAGATGTGGGATTCCAGCTATTACTGTATTCTAAGCCGTGTTTATGGTTTAACATTTTGTTTCAGCCAGGCTTCTGTTGCTTGTTCAACACATCTTGCTTAAAACAACTGGATTAAGATGACAAGGGGACACATTTCACATCTAGCTTGGGCTGAAGAACCCTACCCCCAGTTCTTGAGTCACCTCCTGGGGTTAGTTGCAGCTTGTTTGATATTCAAGCCCAGAGTGGGGTTTTGGCAGATCTCCAGCAGGTTTTTTGTAATGGGATGGTGGAGCCCTGCACTCTGGCACAGTATCAAAAGAGGTGTTTTTCTCTTTAGGTTTTGCTATTGGCATGCCCGTTTGTGAATTTGACCTCGTGAAGGATCCAGAAGTTCAGGATTTCAGACGAAACATTCTTAATGTTTGTAAAGAAGCAGTAGAACTACGAGATGCTAATGCCCCCCACAGCAGAGCCTTGTACGTCTGTCCCCCAAACATAGAATCATCTGACCTACCAAAGCATATATACAATAAACTTGATAAAGGTAAAGAAAATGCATGAATTAATTGTTTCAGCATTCAGAAAATTGGGAAGATACTTTATGAATTTGTACTGTAGATTGTAAAGCAAACTTTGAAGTGCACACCATGCTGGTGTGTGTCCATAATAGATTTTATTTGATGTATACTGTTCTCACATCAGAGTAATCGCTACAAAGAGTATATTTGTATACTATACTATTGTATACTATTTTAAAAATATACCTTTAATTGGTTGGTGTAACCATTTCTTTTCAACATAAATAACGATAGCAAAGTTTCCAGAAGTTTTTTTTATTGATTGTATAGTAAACTACCAATAAATTCAGCTGTTGTTTCCTAAGTGGAATTTAAATGTTGTAGCAAGATTGTAGATATCCTTCCCCTTTGCCTTTCTCCCTTCCCCCCATGCACCCTCCAGTTTTGCCTTTTAGATTTATTTGCATGTTGCTGGTACAGTTTTAAACAAAAGGAAAACCTTGATTTGATACAATCAGTTCTCCTTCCCTTCCAAACTGACTCTTTCCGTTCTGCAACAGCAATTTCACTTTCTCCCCCCACCCTTCCTACACTGCCTTCAGTTTGTTCCAGGACCAGAAAAGGTGCAGCACCTCTAGGTCTTAAGATCTTCCATCTCACCTGCTGTTACTGCTGATACAGCCTGACTCTATCCAAGTGCTTTCACTGATTTCTGCCTCTCACTCTACTACAGTATATCAGTGTGCCAATTTATAATCCTGTGGCTTTGCAGCCTTTATATTCATGTTTCTAAAACCTAATTGTTATCCTTATGGCAGAAAAAGATGCATAGTATTTAATACTTTGGGTCTGTTCATTTTTTTTTTAATTTTAGGATACATAGACGTTGTGTAACATAAAAGGGGCAGAGCTGTTCCTTTCTGTCTGCTGTTGCATGGTATGATGCCTAATGCAATCTGAACCAAATTTCTTCTTTTTCAGGTCAAATAATAGTAGTGATCTGGGTTATAGTCTCCCCCAACAACGACAAACAGAAGTACACCTTAAAAATCAATCATGATTATGTGCCAGAACAAGTAATTGCTGAAGCAATCCGGAAAAAAACACGTAGTATGTTGCTATCTTCAGAACAGCTGAAACTCTGTGTGTTGGAGTACCAGGGGAAGTATATTTTAAAAGTCTGTGGCTGTGATGAGTATTTGTTAGAAAAGCACCCACTGAGTCAGTATAAGGTAAGTGGATATCAAGTATATTCTCAGAATTAATGTCACTCATCCAAGCTGGAGTCAGGGAATTATGGGAAAACAGACCTGTGTAAATAAGAAAAATGCAACTGATATAGCAGGGTGCAAAATATGGTGCTCTGAAGCTATTTTTATGTGTGTATTATCTAGCAGGTTTACTGGGAAATTTCAGTTTTGAATATTCCACTTACTTCATATAATATATTGTTATATAGTGGAAATCAGTCTTACTGACTCCAGCACCTGACAGGTCAACTGTTTGAAATAAAATGGTAACATTTTATTTAACCTTATCCTGAGTCTTGCATGTTAGCTTCATTAGATGTTGATGTTGTGTTGGCTTGGCCCTAATAGTAAAATCTTAACAGTGCTGACATTGTGAACTTTCTAGCTAAGTAATAGCAATAGCACTTAGACTTATATACTGCTTTACAGTGCTTTACATCCCTGTAAAGCCCTGCTTTACGAGTCAGCATATTGCCCCCACAATTTGGGTCCTCATTTTATCTACCTCAGAAGGATGGAAGGCTGAGTCAGCCTTGAGCCTGGTGAGATTTCAACTGCCAAACTGCAGGCAGCCGGCAGGCAGCAGAAGCAGCCTACATTACTGCACTCTAACCACTGGGCCACCGTGACTCAGATTCAGATGAGGTAAAGATGATTCAGAAGAAGTATGACCAGGACAGTCATTGTGCTTTTGTTTTGTTCTGCTTACCTATTTCAGTATATTCGGAGCTGTATCATGCTTGGTCGAATGCCCAATTTGATGCTGATGACTAAAGAGAGTCTCTATGCCCAGCTGCCAGTGGATACGTTTGCAATGCCATCTTATTCTAGGCGTATTTCTACAGCTACTCCTTACATGAATGGGGAAGCTTCTGCCAAATCACTCTGGGCTATTAACAGTCACCTGAGAATTAAGATTCTCTGTGCTACTTATGTAAATGTAAACATTCGGGACATTGACAAGGTAGGAGAACACTGGATGTCTGAGTATGGTTATTGTGTTCTCGATTAGCAACATCGAAATATGTCTGATTCTGAACTCTCTGTGGACTGTCTAACAAAAACAATCCAATCAGAAATGGAAGTTGATTAGTAAATGTTCTGATGAGGGTGGCATGGGTACCTCCTATTGGAATTCATGTGTTTTAGTTCACTGCTTGGATAATCTTAAAATACTTTTTGTTACAAACTTGTTTTTCCTTTGGATACTGTTCCAAGTTTGAACTATATCAGAAATTCAGTAAACTTTTACACAGGGCCTTGATTTTATTCTGCAGTGTTTTAATGCTTGCATTTACTCTTAAATGCAGTGGATATCTGATATAAAATTAAACTAATATTGGTAAGTTCTTGTGGTAAAAAGAAAACAACTTTTTATTGGCCTGTACTTGCTAATTCTATTTAATTTGAGAGTTGCCCTTTATCGCCTTGAGTTATTTAAAAAAATATTACAAGCAGGATACAAATAAAGAAACAAACATAAAAAATAATCAACCAATTGATTAATTTTCTGTGTACATTTTGCTTTTCTTGAACCAGTGTCAATTTTTAATGCCTCTGTGATTATGTTTATACTTTTTTTCAGATTTATGTCCGAACTGGTATCTATCATGGAGGAGAGCCTTTATGTGATAATGTAAATACTCAAAGAGTACCTTGCTCCAATCCTAGGTAAGTGATACAAATGAAATAAAGAAAAGCAAGCTAACCCTTTGTAGTAACAGAGAACATCATGAGGAGGAAATTGTAGGATGTGTTTACTTATATTCAGGTGTAGACAGATAGATGGCATATCGTGGTATGCTACTTTTTCACTTAATGAAAAGTTGGGTCAACTAACGTTTGTGCTTAGTTTGATATATTTTATATGAGCAAGTCCAGATGATTAGATTCAAATTTTCTCCATCAAGAGTATGCTTAGGTAATTTATTCCCTTGCTCATAAAAAATAATGAATTTGCCTCATGACATTGCACTTTATGATCCTATCATTTAGCAATAGAAATTCCTGTCCTGTCAAAAGCCAAGGAATAAATGTGCTGCCCATGACCATTATCTGGATAGTTTGTTTTTGTGTAGTTAATTTCTTTGAACAAAGTATTAGAATGTTCTTCCTGGGATTATGCAATCCCTACATTATGCTGTGTGCAAGTACACTATAGCCAACTGTTAATTGTAAAGTGGAAATCTGTCTCCTTTGCTCTCTCTAACTGACATAAGTAAGGGGAAATATACCATGCTCAGTTTTGATAATAGCAAGGGAAGTGGTGGTGAACCTTTTTGGCACCAAGTGCCAAAAACAGGAACAAGTGAGCGCATGAGCACACCCACATGGAAACCGAAAGGTGACATGATCTTCCAGTTTCCGGCGCTTCTGTGCATGAACGCAAGACCAGTTGGCCGGCGCACCCGAACCCAGAAGAGGAACGGGTGACAGCTCTGGGTGCCACTACTGGCATGCGTGCCATAGGTTTGCCACCACTAGCATAGGGCATTCTGGCTAGCACTAATAGGACATTCAAAATGGAATGTTCAGAATAGCCTTTCCTGCAAATTTGCAGGAATTAAATTAAAATTTCCCTAGGTTTTTAATAACAGGATTAGCTCTTGTTGAGGCAAGCCCCTAAGCAATTTAGGGCTTTCCAGATGACACTGGTTGTGCGGTACCTGCCCCATTAGAATAACTAAGTACGCTTCTTAAGTTCTACCCAGAAAGTAATCAGTAACTGCTAAAAATCTTTGTTACCAACTTTTGATTTTACCGTGTCATTGAAAAATATTTGACAATGGACTTTCAGATGGAATGAATGGCTGCAGTATGAGATGCTTGTTCTTGATCTTCCACGTGCTGCTCGGCTTTGCCTTTCTATCTGCTCTGTTAAAGGCAGAAAAGGGGCCAAGGAGGTAAGATTCTTCCCATTGATTATTAGAACTGAAGTAGGGCGAACTGTTGTTTTAAAAATATTCTCAACATTTATATTGTCTTGATTGATAAAAGTAGTACTGTAACTTATGTTTCCTCATTTATTTCCTTTAAATCTGAGCTTGCAATATCTTACTAATAGAGGAGACTAAACACTGATTGTTTGCTCTTTTGAAGGAGCACTGCCCATTGGCGTGGGGAAATATTAACATGTTTGATTACACAGACACTCTTGTTTCTGGCAAAATGGCTCTGAATCTGTGGCCTGTCCCCCATGGGTTAGAAGACCTTCTTAATCCCATTGGAGTCACCGGATCCAATCCAAATAAGGTAAATAATAGTAATAAGGACTCGATAGATAGATAAAAACACCAAACTCATTCCAAGCATCTGATTGACTGTGCGACCAACCATAATAATAATACCAGGGGCGAGTAGAGTATAAGACAAAGAATTGGAGAAGATCAAAAAGTCCCAAGATCTGAAAATCAAAGCTGAAAGACAATGGTATAACTGGAGAGAAGTTTGGTCTAGTAGTTAAGGCAACAGCCTAGAAAGTCAGAGACCGTGAGTTCAAGTCCTGCCTTAGGCATGAAAACCAGCTGGGTGACTTTGGGCCCGTTAATCTCTCTCTCAGACCAACCCACCTTAGAGAGTTGTTGTTGTGGGGAAAATAGGAGCAGGAAGGAATATTAGGTATGTTCACCACCTTGAGTTATTTATAAAAAATAATAAAGGCAGGATACAAATAAACAGATGGCCATGGTGGTCCCAATGCTAGGTTATACCAAAACATCTTGGATGGCACTTAGAAAATTTGTGCATTGGAAAAAATTGCATCTGTCAATTAAAAAAGGCCACACTGCTTGGATCTGCACTCAAACTGTTAGCTACATAATAGCATTCAAAATTCTTGGAAAGAATTCAATGCATCTGAAGGCTAATACCTGGTAACGAATTGGCAGCTGTAATTTCACATTACTGTGTTTTATAATAATATATTTCAAGCCAATTTCTGGCCTACTTATTGTTTTAAATCAGGGGGTTTGATCATAATTCCTAATAATTGTCTGTAAAATATGCCATCATATATTCAAACCCTTTGAAAGATTTGGTTGGCCTCATTTCTTTTCCATTTAGGCAAACCATCATTTTTAAAATTACAGGAGAGAGCAATTGTTAACCACCTGCAGAGTAATATTAATTGTATTTCATTTGAATTAATTTTTAAAATTGTTTAAATTAATTTTTATTTTTGTCCATGCTTTATTTTCATTTGCATATACCATTCTGTTTTTACAATAATAAGATTGTAAAATACTATTTTGGGCTGTAATTAGGATTCACGTGGCTCTTCCATGTAACACTCAAATAAAACAACATGCTTCGGCTTTCAACAGACACATTCATTTTCTCTGTGCAGGATTATATGCAAGAACCAGTACTTATGATCTAAGGCAGTTAAATGTTTTACTTATTTTAAGTTTTATATTTTCACGCTATTTCTGTCTATAAATGAAAGAACATGTTTTCTCTTTAGGAAACTCCATGTTTGGAACTGGAATTTGATTGGTTTAGCAGTCCTGTCAAGTTTCCTGACATGTCAGTAATAGAAGAACATGCCAACTGGATTATTTCTCGAGAGCAAGGATTTAACTACAACCATGCAGGGCTGGTGAGGCCTTTTTTTTTTTCTTCCCTAGTTTTCTTGGGGCTAAGAACATGAACGATGAGCCACAGCAAACTCTTAGGTCCTTTGTATATACCTTGTAGCAGGTTGATATAGCTATCAGCCTGCTCTTTAGGTACCAAAATAAAATAGTAATTGCTTTCCATCTTAAAATTCAAAATTATATAGTATTAATAGTATGAGTTCAGTGTTGTGACTTAACCTAACAATAAAACTGTAACTATCTGTATTCACCTGTTGGAGAAACCAAGTAAAGTACTATTTATCTGACTGAAAACTACAAACAGGCTCATTAATATTATTATTGGATATATCCCATATGAAGTCATTGAATAGCTTTTATTTTAAAGAAACATTTAAAAAAACATTAACAGCTAAAAGATTATTGATTTATGAGGGAAAAAACCCACAGATTTTAGTTCATCAAATTGTATCATAGTGGGTGAAAATGTTAAATCATCCATGTCTATTTCTATCATGCTGTATTTTTAAACCATTTGAGGAAGCACCCAAACCTGTTTGCAGATCTCTGGAACTTCATGTACATTTAGTGCTGAACAAAGAAACACTTTTTCCATTGCAAACCTTTAACAGGAATATTTAACAGAAATATTCCCAGCAGTTTTCCATCAACTGGTTCAGAAGATTAAAATAAGTCTTTCTGAGCACTTTTGGCAATAACAACATTTGAACAAGGTGCTCATTACATGAATGATGCTATGTATTCCTTTCTTCCACAGAGTAACAGAATAGCTAGAGATAATGAGTTAAGAGACAACGACAAAGAGCAGCTCCGGGCAATCTGTACCAGAGACCCCTTATCTGAAATAACTGAACAGGAAAAAGACTTCCTTTGGAGCCACAGGTATAACAGCCAGCTTTTCAGTATGTATGTAAATGATATTACAGAGTATAGCTGTGTCTATGGTCTTTAGATATGATCCAGCTGCCCCAGACTTGGGTAGGGGGCTACTGAGTTTTTTTATATGGAGTTTTATTTCTGTAAGCTTCCCAGAGACACTATGAATGAATTAGGTGGCCATAAAAATTATCTTAATAAATTAAGAAACCTCCTAGCCTGTACTGAAGGTTGGAATAAAAAAAATGTAGCAGGGAGTAGCTTATGCTATCTGCATTTGTTTAAGCAACATATTAGTGCTCTAAATATATAAGGTTCAGTTCGAAGTCCAGTTTAAGATGGGAGATTATTCCTAAAGTATTAAATGTGTTAGGTGATCTAAATCTGTTTCACTTAAAGTCACCAAGGTCTTTTGAAATTATATTGGTGACACTGATATTATATATCTTTTCTGGAGTATGGGCCCATGTCCTGCCTTAATACTTACAAGGTATTCTTTTGATAGAAATTCTGCTGATATTTAAGAATGTTCTTTTCAAACAAACTTTTTTTAAAAAAATAATAATATTATCCTTAGTTTAATATATTATTTCTTCTTTCACATGGATTTCATACAAAAGTAATACATAGCCTTGGTGATTCAGGCAGCTAATGCCTCCTTAATTACTAACAACTGCCTGCAATTAGTGCAGGTTCGACTCCCACCAGGCTCAAGGTTGACTCAGCCTTCCATCCTTTCGAGGT
>JANHFR010002946.1:225052-236359 GCA_032468015.1 Mimophis mahfalensis | reverse complement strand
CCCCCGGGCCAGCTTGATGTCACTTGTGTCAGGGCGCTGGGGGTGGCCCGAATGATCTGCTAGCAAAAACTGGCTCCCAAGCTCCATTTTTTGCTGTGACAGCCTCCTGCAATCCTCTGGCAGCAAAACGGAGCTCAGGAGGACCCATGCGGCCTTCCTGAGCTCCATTTTCACTGGCAGAGGCACTGCGGACCGGTCGTTCACTGTTTCCAGGGTGGCCTCATGGGCCAGATCTAAGCACTCTGCAGGCTTGATCCAGCCCCCAGGCCTTGAGTTTGACACCCCTGATAGATATAATAAAGTTTGTTATTTCATCACAACATTATTGGACAGCAGGGTTCCTATGAAGTCTGTCAGTGTTGGGAGGTTACTGGATAAGCATAAATGCAAAGGGATTATTTTCTGTTAGTCTGCAAAAGATTTGTGTGATACCTTCTTGGCTGACTTTTCATAAGTAAAGCAAATTTTCTCTTTTTGCTTTGTTACTGGACATAGGTCTACATACAATTTTGCACTGTCTATATTTTGTTAACTTAAAAATCATGCTATTAGTACTTCGATTAAAAAATAAATCTTAAAAATAAAAATGAAAACTTTCTTTTCTGCTAAAATGTTTGTAAAATTATTTACAAGATGGCTACAAGAATTAGTAATTATTCTACATTATTTGACACGTCCAAAATAACAAAGTAGTCTTTACCCAAACTAACGTTTTTTTAATCTTTACTAGGTATGATCCAGCTATCGATTTGTTTACTCGCTCATGTGCTGGCTATTGTGTAGCTACTTTTATATTGGGAATTGGTGATCGTCATAATAGCAACATTATGGTAAAAGATGATGGGCAGGTAAAAATATTTGAAATGCATTCTGTTTCAGTATCTTTATTCAACGGGTGCAATAAATGTCATATTTTCTATCTTAGAGATGTATTTTGTGCATCTGTTGAGGATACTATAAACATGTGTCCCATGTTCTCTTTGCACCGTAGGAACTTTTAGCTCTAGTAACATTCACACGGGACACAAGCAAAGAAACATAGACCTTAGCACTACAAATATGACCTGAGAATATTCTTTAGAATTCACCATGTTTTCCATTTTATTGGAAACTTCATTGTTTTGTGGAAACCTCCGCCCCACCACATAGTTAAAGTTTTCCAAACAAACTTCTAATAAATGTGAGAGTTCTCTAGTACATTTTGAAGAGTGCTAATGTTATAGAATTGTTTTGTACCCTGGCATATGGACTGAAAAACCAGAGCAGGTATAACAGAATAACAAAGTTGGAAGGGACCTTGGAGGTCTCTAGTCCAACCTCCTGCTCAGGCAGGAAGTCCTAAGCCATTTCAGACCAATAGTTGCCCAATCTCTTCTTAAAAACGTCTAGTATTGGAGCATTCCCAACTTCCGGAGGCAAGTTGTTTCACTGGCTAATTATTCTCACTGTCAGGAAATTTCTCCTTAGTTCTAGGTTGCTTCTCTCCTTGATTAGTTTCCAGCCCCTCTTCTTTGTGGCAGCCTCTTAGATATTGAAACACTAAAATCATGTTACCCCTAGTCCCTTTTTTAAAAAAAATTAAACTAGACATACCCAATTCCAGAAACCATTGTTTATATGTTTTAGTCTCTAGTCCCATCTTTCTTGCTCTTCTCTGCAAATTAACATTTGCTCATTCTTCATATTAATAACGATTGAAATACCTTCTCCATAGCTGTTTCACATTGATTTTGGACACTTTTTGGATCACAAAAAGAAAAAGTTTGGTTACAAACGGGAGCGTGTGCCATTTGTCTTAACACAAGATTTCTTGATAGTGATTAGTAAAGGAGCACAAGAATGTACCAAAACAAGAGAATTTGAAAGGTGAGTAAAGAATAGAATAAAAATGCTATTTGGTCTCCATATTTCTGTTGCAGGGAGATGCTAAAACATAACATTATGTCTTATAGAGAAAATGGTATTTGGGTTACCTTGAGTGTTATTTTGAATAAAACCTTGGTAGCAGCAACAATTTGAGCCCAATTTTCAGCTACACTTTCTTGAAAATAATTACATATGTCCATGAGGCACTGTTGTTACTGTAATAGAAAAAATCAGGTTAGAAGCCAAAGGGCAGCAGTCTGCCATATGATCAAAGAGAGATTTCCAGAAAATAAATGTTACCAAATACTGAAGGTGCTGACTCACATCCTTCTTATCTTTCAGTTAAACTATTGTACTTTGCCTTAAGTGTGGCTGTCTTTAAAGGAAATTCAAAAGTTTACCTATCACAAGAATATTCGGCAGAATACAGTTGCACTTACTTTGTGGGAGATGCACATAATTGAAGTGGTTTAGGTCCTTCATATTTTTAGGATCATCTTCTCCAGGTAGAACCTGCTCATTCTAGATAGTCTAGCTAGGAAAGGAGTATTTATAGTGCAGGTACCCATTCCTCAAGGGGATTGGGGCCCAGAAGGTAACCTCCGCCCAGCCCCTTCAATGTAGAACAGCTTCCTCCCTGACAACAGATTAGCCACTATCTTCTTAGCCATTACAAAATAGTAAAAATAGTTCTGTTGTACATTGTTTTTGAAAGCAACAATTTTTAATTTGGCACAGCAACAGAGATATTTTCGTATCTGTTACATGTCATATTGTAAGCCACCTAGACAACATTGAAATTACCCTAATAATGATTGTGACAATTATGATGTTGGTGAACCAGTCTCCAGCATCAGCTTTATAAGGCTTCCTCCATGAAAAATTTAGAACAATTTGCGAGTGGAAAACTTGCGAAGACACATCTTGACTTTATTGTTATCGCTACACTGAAAATCGCAAATAAATTTGGCATCACCTGTTACCCTCATATTTAAAAAGCTGCATTTTCTTTCATCTTTCTGTATGTATTTACATGATAACTATGCTTATTAATGCTGAATGTGGAGGTTGTTGGTTGTGACTATTGTCAGAAGTATACAGAGCTGAATAACGTAAAGGTCTTTTAAGAGTAATGTTTGTTACACTTACATTTAAAGAATCTATTTCTTGAAAGCTATTCCTTGGAAATTATATATCTTTTGGCAATCAACTTGTCTCCAGATGTGTTGGATTACAGCTCCTACAGCTTTAAACTCGCATGATCTGATTGTGTGATGGTTTAGATTTTGAGGAGTTGTACTCCAGAACTGAAGGGTCCTAGATTGAGTAAGTCTGTACTGTAGAATTGTTTTCTTTAACACTCAAACAAAAAAAATTCAGCCAGATAATCTTTTAAGCAGAAGGATGCCAATGTATTTGTTGGCCTGATCAAAAGTGAGTTGTTAATCTGATAGGGCTTTAATGGGGTGTGTTTTCTTTCTTTTTTCAAGGTTCCAAGAAATGTGCTACAAGGCCTACCTAGCAATTCGACAACATGCCAACCTCTTCATAAACCTCTTTTCCATGATGCTTGGTTCAGGGATGCCAGAATTACAGTCTTTTGATGACATTGCATATATACGCAAGACTCTTGCGTTAGACAAAACTGAACAAGAAGCACTTGAGTATTTCATGAAACAGATGAATGATGCTCATCATGGTGGTTGGACAACAAAAATGGACTGGATCTTCCACACAATCAAGCAGCACGCCTTGAACTAAAGTAAAGATAATGGAAAACTTGATGAGCCTCGTTTTTTTGGCTGTTCCACTGCACTGTTGTCTCAACAGTTTAAAAAAGAAAACCCTTGTTGCATCACAGTTGCACAAACCAAGGACAGCGTTTGAACTTCCAACAAGGTTAAAAATGCAAAGTTATTTAAATAAAACATTTGTAGTGTTTTGAACACTATAAATCATGCATTTCAACATGTAACTTTCCTATATGTGTAGTTGTGTTATGCCCTAAGTGTAAGGTTAACTTGGAGGTTTGTTCATCTAGGTTTATTTAATTGGGAATTTATGCCAGCATAACAGCCCAATCTTTCACATGTCCAGTCTTTCACATGGTGAAAAAAGATTCAGATAAGTTACAGAATAATGAAAAGAAGAAAAGTCTAGCAGTTTTGTTCATTGTATCTAAAAGAGCTTTCGTTTCCCATGAACTGTACTCAGTTAAAAAAAAAATAGAGGGGATGGTGCCTTTATAACGTTACATAAATTTGTGGATTTAAGAGTAGTGGTTTTTCTTAGGTTTTGGAGTTTGGATTTTATTTTTTTGTAACCTAAACCTCAAAAAACATTTTTCATGCATGCTTTCCAGAGCCGAAAAAAAGAGGTGAGTTATTAGAATTAAAGATTATTTTTATAAAGGTTATTTATATAACAGAAACTTATTAATATATATTTCTTTATGTTGATTTTCTGTCATTTTAATTTTACAGACCACTTCTTTGTCTAACAGATTTATATAAACCACTAGACTGATGCAATGACTTGTAGGATCAGATTTAAAGAATCCTGTGCTGTTCCAGGCATGGCTTCTCTGTATGTACCAAGTCTTGACTTTAGAACCAGCTCATATGCAGAGCCATAGGCCGTGCAGGGCGTACTTTTAACTGCATCCGGGGATTTGTTCAGCACTTGCTGAGTAGATTTTGAGAACTCTCTGTGACAAATTGAGCAAAGCGGGATAAGTATGCCTACAGTTCATATATTCAGAAAGCTACACAGGGTTTGTACTTGCATTAGGACTCCAGGATGAGATCAGGGCCCACAGGTCCTTATCTGTGCCGTCACAAAGGGGAAGGGGGAAAGCTTTTGAAACTGGTAACACTTGCTTCCAAATAAATATGACTTGTGATCAGAACGCTCAATTTCCATTGTCTACAGCTGCCTTTTCTCTACCTTGCCATCTGCCAGATCTATTGGGCTACAGCTGCTGTCATCCCTATCTGGTAGAACTAATCGCTTTGTGGTGGGAGTTACAGCTGGTATATCTAGAGAGTGCCGAAATGGTCAGTAATAACCATGTTTAAATGCCGAAGTTGAATCAGAACTTAAGAACAATTGCTGAAGTTCAGATGGTAAAGTTAAGCTAAGTGTAATCTAGGAATCTTTGTGACTTATTTTAAGCTTACTCAAAAGGGAACTTCATATATTTATAACATTGTTATAAAAGTTGAGGAGCTCTTGGAATAAATCTTAATACCTGTGGTTAACATAGTCAGAAAATAACCTTGAATAGGTAAGAAACAATTGGATGAAAAGGGGAGAACTTGTGTCTTCAGCTTCCTGACCAAAGTAATACCACAAAGTTTGTTTCCATTGGTTACTATTTGAATGTCCTATAAGAAGATCTATCTGTGGAAGTAGAAACTGATTCTTCTTTATGCTAGTGTTGGTGCATTAGAATGACATGAGATCTTTCAGGTCTTCCTAAAAATAATCTCTTTAAAAGATATTTGGGGTATCTTGATTATTTTTAACTTGCCTTCCACCTCTCCCTTGGTTTTCCTTCCTAGACTGCTAGAAAGGAATTGTCTAATTAGAATAAACAACAAACCAGAAATAATAATATAAATCTGATCACCAGTCTTCAGATTGCTACATAATTCGTACCATGCAGAACTAACTAACCAATATTTTATAGATATGTTTGTGCCTGTGTATACTGTCTTTATTGCAATATGAAACTGATTTAAAAAATTGGCATCAACCAGCATAGTGACTGGTACAAATTGTTCCATAAATATTTTTTATAATATTGTGTATTCTGAGCCCAAAAACCTAAGGTGCCATTTCTTTTACACTAATGTTGCCGCACTGAGTTCATAGGATTTGAAAATGTTCCTGAAATCTGGATATTTGATCGCATTTGCCTTTTCCCCCCCTTGGATAGGTATTATTCAGAGTGCAATATAATTTGAAGATGGTGTGCTGACAGTAGCTAGTAGAATATAACAAATAAATTTGTATAGAATGTAAACGGTTAAGAGGCTATATTTCTTGAACAATGTAAACATTATGTGTTAGTAACTGCATCCTGAATTTATGTTTTATAGATACAGATAATGTATAAAAAATAGCCATGACAATTATGCACAATTCTTTGCAAAAATCATAAGTCCACGTATTATGAAAGCTAATGTTGGTACAGATTATACCATACGGCAAGAAAGGGGAATTGGCAACCTTCCTAATGTTGATGATCTATAATGCTAATGTTTATTCATTTATTATTTATTTTACTCTTTATTTAAACAATTTACATGTTTGCTTAAAATATCCCTTATCGTTGATCATTTAAGGTAGGATTGCTTAGGAACCATAATTTTACAATAAATACCTCATTGGATCCCTCAACCTGCCTATATGATTGTGGAAACCTGGAAGTGGAGTAAAAATATTTCTTCGGTTATCTGGACTACTTTTCAATATTCTGGTATTTACCTGAGGCATAATCTATATTAGGATACAACCACCCCCTATGAAAAAGTACCACTAATTCTGTGAATTTGATTTGTATTCTTCCCCCCACCCCACCTCCCAAAAAATCCCTTCATGCTATATGGTAAATTGAATGTGAAATCAAATACATGAAAAAATCTCAGAAATTACCAACTGACCATTGCAATCAATCAAAGATCCAACAGCCCCAGGAGAAAAAACAAGAGTCATCCATAGGGTACAATGTAAAGACTGCCACAGCCACTATGTAGGACAAACAGACAAAAGGCTAGTAAAGTGCATCCATGAACACCAACCATCAGTCAAAAGACATGATGAAAATTCCTTAATTTTGCAACATACCGATAGACTTAACCGTAGTTTCAGTTGGGACACTGTGACCATTATAGATCAAGCCAAGTCCAGAACCACAAAGAGAATTCTCAGAAGCTTAGAAGACAAATCAGCCATCAATAGGCACATCTATATACCATTGAAAAGAGACACTCAGCAAACCAAAAAAGAAAAAAACACCAGAACACCTCCCCACCAGCAATCAACACCCAGATGAGCAGAGTTTAACACCATGTTTATCATTAGAGACCAACAATCAGGAAACAAATATTACCCCAATTAAAGAACTGCCCAACAGGCTAACAGTAAACAGCCTGACCAAAGAACCGCCAAGATTTCTCCTAACAACAAAGCAAGTTACCAAGTTACTGTAACCTTACTCCCTAGTAGCACTGATGATGTTACCTATTTTAGGTAATGAAACATCTTCAAGAAACAACCAAGCTCAGAGAGGATCAAGAACCCCTCAAAACAATTTGACTTTCAAAAGCAAAATGTAATACAGTGTTCTAGACTAGGAAGGTTGTTAATCTATTTTTAGGTATCTAAAATTACAATTTTTGTTTCTTAGTCAATGTCTCCAGTGGCTGCCTTGGAAAAGATCTTCATTTTGCTTTACTGTTTAGTTGTGATTCAGTTTGTTTCTTTAATACTATAGGTAAGGAACACATAAAAACTAGTCTGTAGGAATTATTTATTTAAATGCCATAATGTGCCTGTGCCTACAAAGACAAGAATCGTGCTAATCATATTCCCTGTGATATTCTGTGGAAACAACAGTTGAAGAAGTTGGATAGGAAGATGGACATCCTTAAAAGTTGGTGTTGAAGACTGCTGGAAATACCATGGACAGCCAAGAAAAAAATAATAAATGGATCAACAAACCAACCCAGAGTTCTGTCTAGAGGCACAAATGAACAGAATCTAATTGTCCTTCCAACACATGTTGAGATCTAACTCACTGGAAGGAAAGGTGAAGACAACCAGGACAAGGTGAATAGTCTGAGTAGCAATGAATACTCTGCTGGAAGAGCTGAAAGGCCAGGTTAAGAACAGATTATCCCAAAGAAACTCCCATGTGGTTGCTAAGAGATGGCATAGACTTGACCCATAAATCTAATGTGGCATGTATTTGTTTTATAGGAAAAATGGAAATTATCTTATACCAAACTAAATAATTCATGTGCTTAGTTCAGTATTTTTGTTATTGGTAAACTGGATGTATCCAGGATTTTTTCCATCCTTTATCTGGAAACACCAGGAATTGAACCTATGGATTTTCTACAGGTCATTGCAGCTGTGCTGGATTAGTGCTCCTTCTGATCATAATATATTTTTATCTAACCTAACAGTTGTGTTGTATTTTTGTACACTGATTGCCAGCATTTTTTACTTAGGAAATAATATAAATGTCAGCTGTGGAAGACATATTTACTCAGAAGTTTCCAAGCTCCACATTTTAGTGCCTGGGAAATTGGGAAGGGGGATTTCATGGACAGGTGGAAGATTAGACATAACATTCTATTCTTAAAGTCAAGGACATGTTACCCTGCACCTGACAAGGAGTGGCTAGGGAAGAGTCTCCAGTTGGGACGATGGTTGATTGGACCATGTCATGGACTGGTGGATGCAGGGGTTGGGTTTTGAATTTTCAATTGGGCAAGGAAAAGCCGGAGCTCTCAGATTCTGGTTTTCCCAGATGTGCCTGTATGACTTCCTGAATAAATTCTTACTTGGATAAACTTTGTTTCTGAGTGCTGAATGAAATGGGGAGTTTCATTGGAACACTGACAACATAAGTACTTGAAAATGTAGCTCTTCAATATTAAACGATCAGTTGTAACCTATAACTTGCTTTCTGGTGAAGGATTATTTTGGATAAAATATATAATATCTACTGAAAATCTTTATAAACCTGGTCAGACCTCCAATTTCCTATTTGCTGTTCCAGTGAACAGAAGTATTTTAGGAGCACTCTTATTTTAAAGTACAATTTAAAATTTGACATATATTATTGTAATATAGTGTCATATTAGAGTTCTCAGGTATGGCAATTATAATGATCAAAAATTCAGGTTCAGATTTTAAGAAGCACAAAGTCGAAGTTTTAAGCTTTAAATGACTACTTGTCAGCAACTATTTTTTCTTGGATACATGGAAAAATAAGGAACTTTGCTCCCGTGTTTATGATCATTGCTTTTCTGTTGCTCTGTCTGTCAAAGTTTTCTGGAATTGTTCTTGCTAGCAGCCTCCATCCTCTAAGAAACAGCTGTCAAACTCCCAGCCCTCAGGCTGGAGGCGTCACGTGCTGGCCACGCCCACACCTGGTTTAATGAAGGAAAAGGTCCAATATGACGCCACAATGACGTGAGTTTGACAACCCTGCTCTAAGATGTTTAGAACCCAATACTGTTGCCGTGAATATGACTAGCCAGATCACATACTTGCACTGGTAACTAGATACACAAGTAGCAAAACAAACTTTGGTTTTGATCTGGACTACTTCACTAGTTCACAATTCTGCTTGATTTGCCTGTCTTTGGTATAGTTTATTGTACGAATGCATATATTCAGAAAAGAATTTGAAAAACATCTTAGCAACATTAAATTGTATTGATTTGAAATCACATGCAAAAATTAGAACTACAAAGGAAATGAGATGGTTTGCTCATCTCTAGCTTTTTTTAGAAAAAATATTTTTATGAATAGTCATTGTAAGTTTTTTAAAATTCAGTCTTTTTTTCACTATATAATATGTATATTAATCCCCCATTTTCTGTGTAAGCATACCCCTTTTTAACTCCCTGCCAGGTTTCAGACTAGAACTGAATCCTTTTAAGGGAAGAACAAAAATACCTGTATCTGTATTCATACCTGAAATAGTTTTGTGTTAAACAAAATAACCACTGGCTTTTAAAGTTTTTGCCAATTTTAAGTTAACATTGAAAAGCTAAAGAATCACACAAATTCTTAAGGCACTTATTTGTTGACTTTCTGCATCATGCTATGTGCTTTCGGTCTGTTTTACGTAAGATAGCCATGGATGGTTCACTTTTTTGTCTGTATAAGTAGATGTATGTGTTTATTCCAGCTACTCCTTCTGGAGTAGAGACCCTACTCTCAAAAAGTTCAGAATGGAATGGCATTCAGTTTTAGTTTGTAGCAAACCTAGCACAAATCCTCCCTTAGGAGTGAATGGAGTAAATCAGGATATAAACTGTCAGACTAGTATGGTTAACTTATGAAAAACAGTCATAAGTCGCATTTTCCAGTGCTGTTGTAACTTTGGTCACTAAACGAACTGTTGTAAGTCTGTATTTCTTCTTATCTCGGTTTTGAATTTTGTATACTTAACTGACTTTATTGCTCTGACCTTAAAGTTCTTCACACACACACACCCCTTCTTCCTGGGGTGTCAAGAGCCAGGCTTTTTCATACTAAAACTAAAGGCTTTTTCAAGTCAAACTTGATGCCAAGTGAGATTCCGTGAAGGTTTTTGGCAACAATACAGAAATTGTTTGCTACTGTTTTCTTCATGCATGGATGGATGGACAGATGGATGGACACTTCCCAAACTAGGCTCCAATCTTGGAATCCCTGAGGCCTTCCATTAATTAACCTTTAAAGAGAACTGACCCTGTTTAGCAAGCCCAGACAAGAATGTCCTGGTGCTGCCACCTGTTGAAACTTTTTCATATTGGTATAAACAATTGCAAAATTAAAGAATCCACAGAGAAAATTTGGAGGGAATAATCTGAATTTTAAATGATGTTCCAGGGATGGTGAGATCTTGCACGTTACTGGAGATCTGTAAAGAAAAGTGACAGAAAAACATGAATCTTTTAAGTTGGATGCTGATAAAATTGAAAGTTTAGGGAAGAAAAATTATTCAGTTAAGGCAACTGTGCAAACTGAAGCTTCCAGACTTCTAGTAACGTCAATCCTGGCAGCCCCTTGATATCCAGAAATACTATGAAACATTAATAATAAATCACCTTTTTATATAGACTGCTAAGAAGCACACTAGAGAACCAATCTAGTGTGGTGGTTAAGGCCTCAAGCTAGAAACCACTAGTTCTAGTTCTACCTTAGACACAAACCCACTGGGTGACCCTTGCTTAATGACTGCAATGGGACTACTGGAACTGTTAGAGTTAATTGGTGCGGCCACATCATGTTTTGCCTAATGACTGCTTTGCTTAGCAATGCAAAGTCTGGGCCCAATTAGTGCTGTTAAGTGAGGATGACCTGTAACAGATTAATTTTAATAATTATAGCCATTAAAGGGTATAAAAGACAATATCCAAGACCCACTCAATGTCAAATTTGTTATTTGAAAAAAGCCAAGGAGAAAAAGCTGGCTTTTTTTCTAGACATGGGAATTAGGGAGGAGAAGGAGCCAATTTTGCCTTCAGTGTAGGATGTCCTTCCTGATAAATCCCTGATTTGTGTACTCTTTGCAGAATTTTGGTGGAGCAGGCTGTAAGGAATTAGCTTAACAGTCGGCTAGCCTCTAATTAAAGCATGTTCGAATCTCACCAGGCTCAAGGTTGACTCAGCCTTCCATCCTTCTGAGGTAGGTAAATTGAGGACCCAGAT
>JANHFR010002946.1:123827-135463 GCA_032468015.1 Mimophis mahfalensis | reverse complement strand
CCGGTTGTTAAATTATTGGCTCCCGGTGTTTTCTTTTCTGTGGGAAACGGGTCCAAATGGCTCTTTGAGTGTTTAAGAAGTTCCCTGAGAACAGGCTCCGGCATGAGTCCGAAAGCTCAGAAGATTAAACCTCTGCTCTTGGTGACTGACCCAGATTGGATCCTGCGACATTATCCTTTGCCTTCATTCATAACATCTATTTACCTTTCAAAAGAGACAATCAACCAGTCAAAAAGGGGACACACACACAAAAAGACCAAAACACTTCCCCACCAACAATCAACACCCAAATGAGCTAAGATTAACATCAATATTAACATCAGACCAAAATCAAGAACTAAACAATACCCCAATCAAGGAACAAAGTGAAAAAGGGCTGAGTGGAAGGAAAAGGAAGCAACAGCAAATAAAAAAGAATTTACAATTAGTGGAAAATTTCAAATTTGTAATTTTATTGGTTGAATAATTAATGGCATACATAAAACTAGACTCATTATCAGCTTAAGAAATAATTGAAAATTACTATGAATCTTTAATCATTCATATTTACATTGATGTCACCACTATTTATCATTATTCCTAAAAAAAACCCCCACATGTCCTTGAAAAGAAAAGTAAAAAGACAGAGAAAACAATACTTTGTAATTGCTTGCCATTGTATCTGACTAGTGAGTGCTTCAAAGCATTTATAAACATTAAAATTGGTCCTGGTTACTATTTTGACATCAAATATTCCCCTCTTTAATTATCTGAATTTGTTTTGTTGTTTGACATGTAATATATAAAAAGCCTTTGTTGTTGTTTTTTTTAATTTTAATTTTAATTTTGTCCACAAAAACAAGCACATTGTATTGTAAAGCAGAGAACAGTGCATAACAACGATGACAACATCCTTAATATAACAGAAAAAAGGGAAAATACAAATACTATCAACAACAAAGAATACATACAGTGACAAAGTCTCATCCATTAGTTCGCTTACGTAGCCATGAGTACCATAAATTCCAAGAAATGTAATAGTCGGTGTCCCCATTGTCTCTTAATGAACATGGTCAGGCGATCCGACTCTGCACAGTCTAATATCTTCTGGATTAGCAAATCCTCGGCTGGGCTCAAGTTATTTTTCCAGTACTGGGCCCACATTATCCTCGCTGCAGTCAGAATGTGTAATACTAGGTAGCAAACGGATATTTATTTTTTCAGGCCTAATACCTAATAAGAATGTTTCAGGATGCAGATCTATAGTATAGCCCAACATTTCCAGTGTCCACTTTTGTAATAATTTCCAGTATGCTTTCGCCTTCCCACACATCCACCATTGATGGAAATACGTGCCCTCTTTAACTCCACACTTCCAGCACATCAGGGAATACCCCGGGAACATTCTCGCCAATCTAGAGGGTGACAGATGCCATCTAAACACCATCTTGTAGAAATTTTCTTTAAATGGTACCGATCTTGTTACTTTGATATTTTTCCACCAAATGTCACTCCAGCCAGCCAGATCGATACTGTATCCCAAATTCCGCTCCCAAGCCGTTCTCAAGACCTGCCCTTCAAAGTTGGTCAAAAACATATAGCATTTATTAAGCAACCTGACACCACCCCCCAAGCAAAATCTTATCTAGAGGTTGTAGTTCCCTACTAATCCCTGATGTTATATTATCCTTGAGAAACTTTGCTCTCACCTGCATATATTCCCACCATTGCAAATTCAACCCCTGTCCCTGCAGCTCCAGCTTGGTTCTCAAATGACTGTTTACAGCCATTAACTCCCTATAAGATAAGTTCCTTGTGGGGTCCTGCAGATTGGGGTATACAAGTGCCTCAAGAGGGGATAGCCAACATGGTGTCTTTGTGTATACCTGCGGGCATATTCGTCCCCAGGCCCCGATCAGGACTCTGCGGACATGGTGTCTCGTGAAATATCTAGAAGGTTTACCCTTTTCCGTCCATAGATGAGCATGCCACCCTTGATGTAAATCGTGGCCGTCTAATACTAGCAAGCGTCTCGTCTCAAGCGTGATCCAGTCCCGAATCCATACCAACACCGCTGCTCTGTAGTAAGACTCAAAATCTGGGAGGCCAAATCCTCCGTCCTCTTTAGATTTTTGCATATTTTTCCAACCAATTCGGGGCTTCTTCCCCTGCTAAATGAATTTCCTGACCGTTCTAAGTTCCTAAAAAAAAATTTCCCAGATTAACAGGGACAGTCTGAAAGACAAAAATCACCCTAGGTAGAATTTGCGCCTTAATCAAGGCTATCCTGCCCATCAGAGATAGCTGTATTCTGCTCCACTTCTCAAGGTCCTGAGATATCCTATCCAGTAATCTCAAATGGTTGTCCTTCTTAATTGAAGAGCACCTGTCTGTTAGTACAATTCCCAAATACTTAACTGTAGTAGTCACTTGCAAATCCAAACTGGCCTGCAGGTCCAGTTTCTGTTGCTCAGTCATGTTCTTTACCAACATTTTTGTCTTGGTGCGATTCGTCCATAATCCTGCCACATCTCCATAATCCTGCAGTCTCTCCAACACTCTTTTACCCAATGACATAGGGTTTTCTAAAATAAACACTTAGTCGTCGGTGAATGCCTGCAACTTATAGTGCTTTCTTTAATACGCAAATTAGAATAAAAATTTAAAAAAAAAGCCCTTGTTGCTTATATGTAGTCAAATTTCTGTTCGGAACATACAGTTAATTTTGCTATTGCTGTACAGTATATTCCTTAAGTTTGCTTCCCAGTCTGATATTGTTGGCAAAGTATTTTGTTTCCAACTTTGGGCCAAGTTTATCCACACAACTGTCAGTGTATATCTTAATAAATTGTGATCTTTTAACATTTATTTCTTCTGGAAGGATTTCTAGTAGGAAAAGATTCAAGGTAAGCTCTGCTTTCACATTTAAATAATAATAATAATAATAATAATAATAATTCTGGTCATTTCTTCCCAGGACTTTTGAATAATTTATTTTCAATTTCTTAAAGCAGAAGGGTAGCCGGGGTATTCATGCGTCAAAATGGCGGCTGTTAAGTCATGGCTTTAGTAGACATTGGAACAGAGACTTAACAACAAGTGGTTTATTCAGATCATAACAAGATTAAACAGCTCTTCTGTCTCTGGCCCAGCTTGTAGCCTAACATACAGATATTTATACACTTTTTGTTGGTCTCTGATTGGCTGCGTATTTTCATGCTGTGCTTTGACCAATCACAGACAACCACCTTAGTGACGTCCCCTACTATGTAGCCTAGCCTTGCACAGGGGGAAAGTCTTCACTCAGGGACAGCACTTTGTGATGGATACATTTGGGCGGCAAATTCAAACCTTTTCAGTTGGTTCCTAATACAAACCGATTGTCAAAACCCCACCCCTTTTAATGATTGATGTATGTGAGGCGGGGCCTCAAACACATGGCTGTAGCTATGATCTTGATTTTTTTTTTAACCCTCCCTCCCCTTGATGGTATATATTGTTTTCCAAAGACCACAGGGAAAATATTTTAATAGGGGGTCAATATCAAGCTCACTGAATAGGAAAATTGACTAGAAATACTCTTCCTTTAAATAGCAGAGCTAATGCATGTAGAATCTGCAAGGGAGGGTAACATTTCACTGTAGTTTTGAGAAGGACTGTAAACTTCAATTATTTTAATAAGCATTCTGTACTAAGGAATGCACCCTACTATACTTTTTGGCAGAAGTGGCATCACTGATTAATTGGACTCTCATGACATCAAATTTCCTGCTATTAAATTTTGCTGAGAAAAAGAGGCTCTTGCCCATCAAAATTCATTACCAATGCCCAAGCTAAAAGCTGTTCAGCCTCTGAAGTTGATGTTTTTAAAGTTATGGTCAATTAAGCAGAGACTTCATTTCAGTGCAGAGACGTTTCCTTAACTTTCAATCAAGACTTAAAATGATTGCAAAGAGTGATCTGGTTCATCTTCTGTTCTAAACCATGGTTTATGACCATATATCCAAGAACAAGAAACTGCCTTGGCCACCCTGACTGATGAGGAAAATCTTTTATGCAACTTTAAAAAAAGCAACTGTTATATAGTGAGCCATGAGGTTTTGTGAATCAAAATCTTTTAAATAGCTGTCATATATTAAATCAGACCAATTAAAGTTTAGCGAAATTGCAAAATGCTCCGAGGACTGTAAATGCTTTCTTTAGCACGAAAGATTTGGCAGAATTGCAAATAATTTGGTTTGTTTGAGTTGTTTGTTTCCTTGAACCCAACAATTATGATTTGTAAACCATAATTTGGAAACTAGTTATGCAAACTGCCAAAATTTTGACTTGCTCAATAAAATAAGATCTAAGCAGGCAATAGAAAGGGTTACCTAGGTTGTCTAGATTCACTGATCATGCTAAGCCGTGGTGTTGCTTGGTTAGTTATACTTTGTGTGATTATGGCTTATTGACAAAAATATGGTTGAAGAAATCTTGTGTCAAGCTCCTTACCATAGCTCTCAATCAAGAAAGTGAAGTCTCACGGATTCAAACTTGGTAGGTTTATTACAGGATTAGATAAACTAAAATTGGTTAATTTGAAACATTGTGTGAATTCACTCAATGTGGTTATGTCTTTATCTAAACAATTTATATGGCCATCCATTCTCACTCATGAGTTGCTGGGTGACTCATAATACACTAAAACAATGCAACAACACACTCTAAATTAACCCACACAAATTAAAACAATAAGATTGTAGCTAGGCCCAAATAAATAATTCACAGCTTATGATTCAGTGGTTGTATGGTATTCAGAAAACACATACTACCAGTTTATTTTATTAACCCATTTTCTAAGTTCACATGCTACACTGAACCATAAACAATCAAATGGGCTGCGTTTCACTAAATTATAAATTCCAACAATCTAAGTTCAATTGACCCTACTCAAGCTTATGCTATGCAAACGAACTTTTAGGTGAATGAACACAGGACTCACACCCATGCACACAAAGAATATCGCAAAATTTAACTGGTACAATCCTCCTGCAAACAATCACATTTTATTGTGGGTCACAGAACCAGCCTGAATAAAAATAAAGCAGAGCATGTAACAATCACAACAGAGCACACATGGTAAAAGAGCCTCTACTCATGCTTAGTCTAGTGAGTGTGCTATCAACAGCCTACAAGTTTTACAGGCTACAAATACAAACTTTGCAATTACAAGTATTCCCCTGGGATCTTTATCTGTCAAATGAAGCTGCATATAGCATCCTTCTGTCCAACTTGCAAATGGGCTAAGAAGTGTTAGTAGCTCACTGCAAGGGTCTTCGTTAAAATCTCAGTAAAACAAGATGTGATCCTGTATTTATGGAGATTCTCAGTCATAGTTGTCCCAAAGGTGCTTTTTCAAGAGGCAACTGGACTTCTGGGTTTTTCTTGGAAGAGGTTTCACTTCTCATCCAAGAAGCTTTTTCAGCTCAGCTGGATGGTAGAGAATGGAAGGATTTATATTCCTTGCAGAAAGCTGGTCATTTGTGTTCTGTTAGCAAGTCATTAAGGCCTCCTGGGAGTTTATCCCAGGTAAACCCATTTGCATTACTCAGATGACCCTAACAATAGAGATAAATCTCCAAGCAGCCTCAGTGATTCTCTAAAAGGATGCAAATGACCAGCTGTCTGCAAGGAGTATAAATCCTTCCACTCTCCACCATTCAGTCGGAGCTGAAGAGGCTTCTTGGGTGAGAAGTGAAATGTCTTCAAAGAAAAACCAGAAAGCCCAGTTGCCTCTTGGAAAAGCACCTTTGGGATGTGATCTTGTGGTTCATTCAGAGCTCTTGTCTCTACAAACTTTCAATACAGTACCTTTCGTAGCAGTTAGCCCCAACACCCCTGATTGAGAATATTCAACCCCAGTTGTGTAAAGCAATATTTCTCAACTTCAGCAATTTTAAGAAATGTAGATTCCAACTCCCAGCTGGGGAATTCTGGGAGCTGGAATCCATATATCTTAAAGTTGCTGAGATTAAGAAAGGTGGAAATAAAGGCCCTCCAATATGTATGCATATATTAATCCTCATATATCCTGCTTTGAAATATAATTTACTGTGATTCAGTTGCGTTCTAAATGATGTCTTGCTATATTCTAATGGTAATTTGGTATCAAGAATCTTTTGAAAGCTATCATGGCCTGTTTTCTCCCTCAGGTATGCTAGTATCTCACATGGGAATCCCAATTTTCGTCAAATGTCTTTTATTTGGGATTTTCAATGGGAATAATATCTATCCAACATTGATCTGAGAAGCAGTTTGGTGTCGTTGCTTAACACCCCAATCTAGAAATTGGGAGACTGTGAGTTCTAGTCCTGCCTTAGGGGCCATCTAGATGACCTTGGGCCAGTCCCTCTTTTTTAGCCCTAGGTAGAACAGAAGGGCAAGTCACTCCTAAAAGTGTTGCCAAGAAAAATGCAAGTGTTGGAAGGCAACATTGAGTCTAGAACAGAACAGAACAGAACAGAACAGAATAGAATAGAATTCTGTATTGGCCAAGTGTGATTGGATATACAAGGAATTTATCTCTGGTGCAAAAACTCACACTCTAAAATAAATAAAATAATAAACTAATATAATTAATAAATAAAACTAATAAATAAAGTCTTGGAGCTGAAAACGAATTTTAAGCCAATCACAAGTAACCATGCCCTCATTTCAATATTTATTTTTTTTACCTGGAATAATTTCTTTAGGAAGCCAGATCCTCTTGCAATGGAATGAGAGCTTTAAAGGTTTTTGTTATCAAACAAAGACTTTAACAAACCTTGAAGGAAATCAGAACGGTAAACTCAGTTCAGAAAGGGCATAGATCTACATGGATTTAATTAAAAAAAAAGAGTTATAAAATTCTTACAGGTATGCTGAATTTGATGAGATGGAGGGAAATCATGAAGGTAATCCTGGTTTGTGCTAATAGGTCCCTTGTTAAATGTAGCAGCTCTAAATCTAGAAATTAAATTGTAGGAAGAAAAAATATGGTCTGGTTCTAAGCTGGGAGAAAGGTACTGGAAATAAAATGGAGGTTGACTGGCTGCAAGGAAAGAAGGTTTATTTGGTTTCTAGAAACTTCAGTGACAGCAGCAAATGTTTCTAAGGTGGCTGACCCTTTGGCTTAGGAATGGATGGAGTTTTATAGGGTTCTGAGGTGCTCCAGGGGGTTGTGCAATTAGTGAGCCTTGTGGCTTTTGCTATTCTAATGGTGGTGGGTCAATCCTATTATATCCTAGAGGTCATGTCCTGTTCTTAGTATTTGGGTGGGGGATGTAAATTCTTAATCCCAGCCTGGGGGAGCTAGGGCTGAAGGCCTTTTGTTTATGAATAGGCTGGCTTGGATTTCTGAATGGATACAAAATCTGCATTCCTAAAGACCAGTCTCTTCCGCTTGAGGCTGTAGGAAGAATGGGGCTGCTTCCTGCCTTTAAGAAAATGTTTCTTAATTTCTCCTTGGGTAAAATACAATATTCTGCCTTTTTAAATATTCCCCAAAATATTTCATTCTCTGGGAGGAGGGACCCTCCATCTCATATCATGCAAATTGCATAAATGATTGGTGTAATTACCAGAAAATGACTCAGAAATTTGGCTTAACTTTCTGCTAGTCAATATTCTGGCTAAAGTGTCTTCCATTTCCTTTTATTTCTCTTTCTGTCTCCCTCACCCAGATACTGGAATCTATTCTTTTCCAGGGTCTTTCTTTGAATATGTTATTGCTTAATCTCTATATGTTCCCTTTATGAATGCAGGGGGATATCCTGTTTAAAGTGGAATGAATCTGCCCTCTAGTGCTAGCCATTCTCTACTTCAGCTCATCAATTGATGCATGGGCACGAATATGGTGAAGTGTAGAATTAAGCCTACTTATACATATGCTTATTTGTTTTTCCAATGAAGGCATATAAATCACCTTCCCTTCATGCTGGTATTGCAGATAACTAAAACCTGAAATTAAAACAACAGTAAATGTTTTCTTTGAAAATAGATGTGAAAATTATTTGAAGAGCTGTAGAAGGCAGTCCCTGTTAACTTGATAAAAACATGCTGGACTTGGTTAGACCGTGGGTAAAAGCTGACCCAAAATAAAATAAAATACAAGGACTGTTGATTTACATTAGGAAGTTGAAATAAGGGCTGTGGTTTTTGATTTGTTTTTGAAAGTCGTGCTACATGGTCTGGAAGAGGTTTTTGGATTTGAGGCGAGCCAACCAGACCCCTATCAGGTAGCTTGTGATCCATGACAAGCAAGGGGGGAAAAAGCATTGAGTGGCTCTTTATTACAAATTAGCCATCTAATTGTTGTCCAAGATAGTCAGTGTGTGAGATTACTTTGTGATACACTATGTTGCACAAATCTGTCCAACTAGCCCAAGAAACCATACTCAGCCACATTGTGCAAAAAGTTTAATTTGGGATGTTAAGGAACGGGCATATTAGGATTTATCTGAAAACTTAGTTGATTTCCTTGGCTAGTATTTGGGAGACACTCCTGTGCTTCATTTTGCACATGCCTAGCTACAAATGTAGGAAGCTCCCACCCACCCTGCAGGAATGAAATATTCGGGGAAATATTAAAAGAGGCAGAATATTGTATTTCCCTAAAGGAGAAATGGAGAAATAATGTTCTTAAAGGCAGAAAGCAGCCCCAGTCTTCCTGCGTAGTAAAACAGCCTCCGGCAGAAGACGCTGGTCTTTAGGAATGCAGATTTTGTATCCATTCAGAAATCCTGGCCAGCCTAAACAAAACACTTTCAGCCATAGCTTCCCCAGGCTGGGATTAAGAATTTACATTCCCCCACCCAAATACTAAGAATGGGACGTGACCTCTAGCACATAATAGGATTAACCCACCACCATTAGAATAACAAAAGCCACATGGCTCACTAATTTCACAACCCCCTGGAGCATCTCAGAACCCTATAAAACTCTATCCATTCCTAAACCAAGGGGCCAGCCACCCCAGAAACATTTGCTGCTGTCACTGAAGTTTCTAGAAACCAAATAAAAACTTTCCTTGCAGCCAGCCAACCTCCATTTTATTTCCAGCACCTTTTTCCCAGCTTGGAACTGGATCAGATGGTTCTTCCTATAATTTACCACAGAGCAGGGCAGCCTCCAACAGGCGGAAAATATGGCTCTTCCACAGTGATGTCTGCAGCTATTTGAAACCTCTCCTATTTGCTGGTTGTTCACAGCATATTCCTCTCAACAGCTGATTCCTTCCAACTCCCAGGTAATTTGGGAAAGTAAAAAGTTAATTCTCCAAATCACTTTGTTAGAAGCACTCTAGCAAATTGACACCATTTGCATAATTACACAACTTTCTGTACCTGATTAGGCAAAGTACTCGCATTTAGATGCAATGGGCTTTTTAAATTTAATGGGCAACGCCAGTGCTGTGACTCAAACATGCCATTACATTAAAATTTGATTGTATCAGTAAATCATTATTGCCTTTAATATCTTTATCTCTAAATACGAGTGGCCTGGAAGTACAAGTAGAAGTTAGGTCACTGCACTCTGGTACTGCAATTGATTCCTATATACATCTTGTTTGTTTGTTTGTTTGTTTATTTATTCATTCAATTGATAGGCTGCCCAACTCCCTAGGGACTCTGGGCGGCTTACAACAGCTAAAATCAACAAATATATATAAAAAAGAGCAAAAGCCAAAGCTAAACTTTACAATACAACCCGTTCAATAAGATCTCCCATCATCATCAATATTAACAATATTGTTGGTTATTAGCAGAATAAAACTCTGGAGGCCAAATTCAGCATTACTTTCCAAACTTCACCCCTTACTTCCTAACATAAAATGTTGCAATGAAGACCAGCTATTTGGATGGTCACAAACTCAGGGGACAAAGATGGTGGGATTCAAAGTGATTTATGTCTATGGAGATTCTGTCATCCAAGTCCTGGTTGTCCTTTCAAAGTCAACTGGACTTTCTTGCTTTGCTTGAAGGTATTACACTTCTCATCCAAGAAGCTTCTTCAGTTCTCACCAAATGGTGGAGAATGGAAGAATTTATATTCCTTGCAATCATCTGGTTGTTAGTCCTCTTTCTGAGAGTCATTGAGGGCACTTGGAAGTTTGCAGACTACAGCATTCAAGTGGCCCTGAGGGCTCAGATAAACCTCCAAGCCGCCTCAACAACTCTCAGAAAGAGGGCTCACCAGCAGATGACTGCAAGGCATATACAGTAAATTTTTACATTCTCTACCATTCTGCCAGAACTGAAGAAGCTTCTTGGATGAGAAGTGAAATGTCTGCAAGGAAAAACACAGTGTAGTTGCCTTTTGAAAGAAAGCACCTTTGGGAAAATCAAATGGTTTGGCCATCAATACAAGTTATTCCAATGGTCCTGGAAAGTAAACCGTGTTTGCAACTGAAAAAAGTTTTTTTTTAAAAAAAATTCCATTTATATGCCGCCCTTCTCGGAGACTCAGGGCGGCTTACCACCCCTTGAAACCTTTTTACCAATTGCTTGGTTGTAATACAGTATTAACACCCATTTTTAATTTGCCTAATGCTTACTTTGCCTCCTCAATAGTTCATCACTATTCAGCTGTTTGAAGTAAGGATTAAAAAAACAAAACCTGGCACAGAAGTAGTGCAAAACGTAAATCTTTGTACGCTTGGAGGAGTCCTGGATTCTTACCTGAATTCCACCTCATCGAGGGTTCAAGGCAAGGCAAGGCAATAAAATGGATATAGGAAAACCATCATCCAACCTTCTCCAATTTTTGCTTTCCACAAGTCCAACTAGTGCACTGGGTTGAAGGCTAACTATTAGATGTATCTTGTTTCCACATGTGACCACTTAGCTGAACTGAAATCTAATTAATGCACATTCTAATGCACATCATTTATTCAGTTTACGAGCCGTGGTGGCACAGTGGTTGGAGAACTGCCTGCAATTTGGCAGTTCAAATCTCACCAGGCTCAAAGTTGACTCAGCCTTCCATCTTTCCGAGGTCGGTAAAATGATTGTTGGGGGCAATATGCTGACTCTGTAAATCGCTTAGAGAGGGCTGTAAAGTGGTATATAAGTCTAAGTGCTATTGTTATTCTCAATTTGAGGTAGAGAAGGTGAACGTTTTCTCCAAATATTCTGTATTCATTCTCTTCCACCGAAGTCCACCCACAGTTCAAGCTTCCCCATAGAAAGACATGGAAACATTCCTGATACCTTTGGTATCAAGTAGTTCCGTTTTACAGGACTAATAACCTCAAAACTCAGTAACTGAAAATATTTCTGTAGCAGTGAAGCCTATGTTTAATGAGATGTAGGGTTATGTAAAAGAATGGCTTTTAGAGAGCTTAGGGCTGAACTAAGGGTTTCGTCTAACTCAGGGGTCACCAATCTTTTGGACCTCAGGGGCCATTAAATTCATAATTTTAAATCCCGCAGACCACTAATACGATCTGCCTAATGACTGGCTGGATGGGTGTGGCCAACTCAATGTCACTCACATCGAGGAGTGCCTTGCCGGCCTCTACTCCTCCCGCCCCTCCCCTCCCAGCCACCCCTCCCCTGCCCGCCTGGGCTCCTTAGGGCCCCAACTGGAAGCAGTTGTTGGAGCTCAGCAGCTATGAGAAAGCGTTGGCATAACAG
>JANHFR010002945.1:623230-635292 GCA_032468015.1 Mimophis mahfalensis | reverse complement strand
CCTTCCTTCCTTCCTTCCTTCCTTCCTTCCTTCCTTCCTTCCTTCCTTCCTTCCTTCCTTCCTTCCTTCCTTCTTTGAAGGCCTCCTGCACCCTGTTTTGAGCCTAGCAAGTCTCCCTGCAGCCTCCTGGGAGCCAAAACAGGGCTCAGGGGGACTCCTGGAAGGGGTGGGGCCAGGACCAGCCAAAGGTGGTATTTGCCGGTTCTCCAACTACTTAAAATTATCCCTACCAGTTCGCCTGAACCAGTCCGAACTAGTTGAATACCACCACTGGTTGTAGAGTGCTTTTGTAATGACTGCTTTTGTAATGACTGCTTTTGTAGTTTTATTGTATGCCACCCAGAGTCGTGTTTCTATGAGATGGATGGCATATAAATATAAATAAATAAATCATCCTTCGTATTTTGCTTTAAAACTTTCCTTCTGCATGTTGCTTGAGACTTGCTCTGGTTACCAGAATTTAATACATAAATGAGCATAATTATATACATTTAACAAAAAGTAGCTCTGTATGATGTTTACCCATATGCACATGCATGCTAGTTGTTTCCGGCTCTAGGAGCGGTGCTCATCTCCATTTCTAAGCCTAAGAGCCAGTGCTGTCTGAAGATGTCTCTGTGCTCATGTGGCCGGCATGACAAACTCCAAAGGCACACGGAGCGCTGTTAACCTTCCCACCATATGTAGTAGTTACTATATAAATTTCCTTGTGCCTGTACTGTATGCTTACAGTATGTACACATGTCTTTGTAATTTTAGATTATTCAAAGTTCATTTCTTTGATTGGTGCTAACTAGTCTCAAATTCTATGGAATAACATCTATTTTACATACTTTGACAGCTGGGACCCGCAAACATAAGCACACAGTCAAAAACTATCCAATGTTAAGTAATCTCCTCCTCTCCAGTCTCTTCAGTTTGTGATGGGAAAATAAAAGAAAAACAATGGGTCAGGCACAGGACAGTATATACTGATTGTATAGTAAAAATCACATGACTGAGGGACATTTTAAATGTCATATGTATGTGTCTTGATTGCAAAGTCAGTTTTCAGCACTGCCACAGCTTTGAATGGCTGCATAAGGGAGTCGGGAAGCAAGGGTTACCTGTAAGCTAACTTAGTCTTTAAATCCATTAGAATTGAACAGTTTTTAAATTACTGTATTTTTCAGACTATAAGATGTACTCTCCCACCCCCATCCCCAAAAAAGTGGGTAGAATGCCTGTGCATTTTATAGAGTGAATACAGGTCTGTTTTTGGCCTCCCAAACCCTCCATGTGTCCTGTTTTTGCCCTCCTTGACACCCAGAAGCACTGTGCAGGCCAAAAATGGGCTTGTTTTGCCAGGGAGGGCAAAAATGGGATGCACAGAGGCAAAAAACTATTTTTTTTTTCCTCCTCTAAACCTAGGTGTGTCTTATGGTCTGGTGCATCTTATAGTCTGAAAAATACAGTACTTAACAGGGTTGGATTGTATTCAGAAAATACATTTGTACTTAGATTCTAATGCATTTTCCTAGTCGTGGAATATTCATTTTATGTCTAAATGAATGCAACATATCAGGACTATTATAAAAATAGGCTGGGGCTCTGTATTAAAATTTATGCTATTCATCAAAGGATCCTGGTCTGAAATCCAGAGAGCTGAATTAGCAAAGGCAATATAAGTTAAACATCAGGCAGTGTCCTGCCTTTCAAATAATACATTTTTTCTCTATGTTATTGCTAATGTAAAAATCTAATAATCAAGGATAATAGCATCCAGATTAAGAATATATCCCTGCTTAATAATAGTGGCACTCTAGATGCTTTGAGAAAACATTGGTATACTATTGATGTGAAACTGTTTTGGGGGCATGAAAATCTTCCATTTACTAGATGTGACTTGCTTGCTTGTCTATCTAGTTAACGTTTCTTCTGTTGAGGCAACACATTGGGCTGTTAAGCAGAGAGCATCACCTATCTGATGCAATTTAAAGAGAACTCCAGGTAGAATCTAAGACCTTCTGAATGCAAAGTATGTGCTGTACCATTCAGCCATGGTCATTCCTATAATGCAAACTCAACTTTTGACTCATTTTCTGGGATATGAAAAAAAATTAACCCCACTCACTACATTGAAATTCCATGTAAAGCAGCAAAACATAGTTTTTGTTCTATGATATTTTTGTGTAGTGAATGTACCAAAGTGGTACTTATACTATCTATATACTTTATCTATATCTATAAAAGAGACCTGTTCAGTGCCAGTGTTTATGGGTATGTCCCGAATAGGCTCTTTCACCTGTGCACCAAAATGGCCCAAACTTCACAAGCACCTACTTTGAACTCTGGAGACGAGCACTGGGGGTGGTGGTCAGGAACGTGGTTGACCAGTCTTTGCCCCGAAAAAGGGTGCCGAAGTGGACACACCCACACCTTTACAGCAGAAAATCTGTACTGAGCATGTGCAGACAGTTACCAGGCAAGGCATGCAAATCAGAGGCTCTCCAGCTGATAGAGGCAAGGCATGCAAATCGGTCAAAGAATGCTGGGAATTGTAGGAACAATGGCTGGGGGAGGCAATGGCCTTTGCTGCCCAGCAGTCTTCCCTCCATCCTGCCTGAGGCTGCAGTGGGGCCAACTGAAAATGGAAGAGGCAGCGGGAAGCAGTGGAGGAGACCGCAGGACGAGTTAGCCACGCCCCACTATACTCGGGCGAAGCCATCAGCTAGTACTTTATATTTTGTGAATGCATAAAGAGAAAAGGGGGAAAGAAACTGGCTGCTATATTCATCCTATAGCCCCTACAATATAGTGGCTCCAATCCAAAGATGTGGTATGTGTGTCTGGGGATGAATTACTCATATAACTCAACTGCTGGTTTTAAAATTAATAGCTGTTTCTTTGGTTTGGTTTTGCTTTGTTTTTCCCTCATTCAACAGTAAGAACTGCTGCCTTGAAGGTAGACAGCAGACCACTCATTATATAATTATGCTTGCTGAAACAGCCTTATGTTATTACATCAGCCTTCCCTAACCCAAACTACTTCCGATTTTAGTCCCCATAACCTCTTATCATTGTGCCAGTGTTGACTTGCAATTACTGGAAATAAAATTCAACTAACCTGAAGTACATCAGGTTCCAGAGGATTGTCAAAATAATACAGCAGACTGAATAGGCTACCTGAGAACTCCTCTTATTATTGTTACGCTTCTTAGGTTTAGGCTTTAGAAGATTTCTTGCAGCTTTGTTGATAGCAGTTGTATTCAAGTGCTAAACCACAATTTAATTGTGAAAACATAATTGTTCAGTATGTCTGTGTAAGTAGCACTACTCTTAAATGAAAAAAAGGTAAATGCTTGAGCCCTGTTTCTGATTGAGGAAGCCATAACCAACTTTTAAAAGGACTGTAAATAGAGATGTACGTAAAACTATGAATGTCATTTACACAATAATTGCATCAAGCTGGAATCAATTACCCTGTATTGCAGATGTGACCAAAATTAGTATAATTTCAGATAGAATGTATTGACTCTGCCCTATCTAAAATATTAAACTTATACTATAGTAATTTTTAAATCTAGAGAAAAGTGATTTGATTGTAATGTAAAAAAATTGTAACCAAAGAATACCGGTAATAGCTTTTGCTCTATTCAAAAAAGGAAAGAAGCTTGGGATTGTAAGAGAAAGTCATAAAGCATTGACATTAGAAAAACATTCAATTAAGGCAACTTCTGTAGATCTGTGAGTTAGAATTGCAATGAGAAATTGTTCACCAAGGGTGTCAGGGTGGGATTTGTTCTGAGGATGAAATTTCTCCTTGTAATACAAAATGAACTACATTTTCTGTATACCGGTACTTTTGCTTCTGATTGTTAATGCATACTATTCCTTTCAAAATGCTAGAGAAAGTTCAAGTGTGTTAAGAACTCTCTCTTTTTGCTTTGTTTTAGTATGTATGGGTTGACTTGGTCTATGCTGCAAACACAGTTTTTATAGTCAGTCAGTCTGTCTGATCTATCTATCTATCTATCTATCTATCTATCTATCTATCTATCTATCTATCTAATTTAGAAACTCTGTATCTCCCTCATTGACCAACTCTGGACAGTGTTTAAATAGACATAAAAACATAAAAGCTTTATATAAATTTAAAAGCAGTTAAAAACAAGAATAAAATTAAATTTAAAAAGCAAGAATGTGCAGGGTATATGCTACATTTGGCATTCTACTGTGGAAGCACCACTGCAAATGTTGTTGTTGTTGTTGTTAGTATTATTATTATTTATTGGACTTTTATGTTGCCCTTCTCCCGAGGGACTCAGGATGGCTTACAACAATAAAAACATTCAATACAAAAATTAAAAAAAAAAATCCAATAAATACTCCAGACTAACAGATTAAAATTTAAAATTAACAATTGGGCTATGCTAAAATTAATATTAAATCAGGTCAGACTGACTTGCTGAAAAATCCACGTCTTTAGGGCACAGCGGAAAGATAGAAGATCAGGGATAATCCGGAGCTCCGGGGGTAACTCATTCCAGAGGATGGGCGCTCCCACAGAGAAGGCTCTCCCGCTCTCTCCCCAAATAATATTATTATTTCGTAGTATAATCTATAAGAAACAGAAGCAGATATTTTGTGTAAACCATAATTAGGCATTCATTATCTTCATCTTTTTTTCTTTGCTTGTTTATTTTCAGGTTAGGACATAGTACAAATGTGGTTATTTTAACATTTAAAATTAAAAGTGTACTTTCTTCTGAATACAGATGGCTATTGGGTGGGTGTTCCACTTCTCTTTTCCTCTGAGAGTATTTATGAGTGGAAGAGGAACTTAAGGGTATATATCTATTTCATCTTTGCTCAAGATGACACCCACCCCCCAGCATTTCTACACTGATACAACATCTGAAGTCGGACAGAGCAATTGAAATTTTTTTGTATTTTTCCTTTCCCTGTGAACTATTTCCCATCTTTTCAATATTCAAGATAGCCAACATTCAAAACTTTGCCATAATAGACTTAATTGGTAGTTAGAGTGACATTTGGTTTTCTACTACGGAAGTCATAAATGCAGAAGTATTTTCTGAATATTGCCTGGAAGCAGAGATGCAATTTTTTAAAAAATTCACAAGGTTTTTTTTATAATGTAAATTCATTCATAACTTCATTTTTAAGTTTCATTTTCCTCTCATTCTACTCTTTCATAAATATTTCCATGTTTCACTCCAGTAATTGGAACATCTATCTATCTGGTACAAGAGAGAGAACTTGGGATACAAACTGTATGCCAAGGAGAGGGAATCAGTTGTGTGTTATGATGTAGAGGAAATCAGAACTGTTAAAAGGTCAGATGCCCCAATGAATTGCTCTGGGTGCTAATAGTGGGCCAAAGAAGTAATTTAGTTATGAGGTCATGGTATTTGATCCACATGCTAGAATGCCAAGTCAGTAGTTTCTCTAAGCTGTAGGAAGGAGGCAGTGGCAAACCACTTACGCATAGACTTGACTATGCAATGACCAAGAGTCAAAATGACTTGAAGACAACTTAAAAATAAATATTCCCAATACAAGTAGTTTTCAATTTACAGCAGTTCATTTAGTGACTGTTCAAAGTTACAGTGGCACTGGAAAAAGTGACATGACTATTTTTCACAGTTACAGTCTTTGTAGCATCTCCATGATTATGTGATCAAAATTCAGATGCTTGGTTCATACTTATGACCTTTGCTATGTGGTCATGTGATCAACCTTTGCAAACTTTTGACAAGCACAGTCGATAGGGAAACCAGATTCACTTAACAACTGAGTTACTAACTTGTTAAATGCAATGATTCAACAACTGTGGCAAGATAGGTCATAAAATGGGGCAAAACTTACTTAACAAATGTCTCAGTAACAGAAATTTGGGCTCAACTGTGGTCGTAAGTCAAGGACTACCTGTAAACCTTGCTTTTATCACCTTCTGTTGTCATCTATTTGTTTCCTTTCAAGATACCGTTTTTCATCCATTAAAGTCATAATTTTATTTTAAATCAAGAGAATAGTATTCCTATGGTAAGTGTGCATGAATGGGATATTAGTTAAAAGTAACTGGATTAATTGCACTAAATTGTTTCCCCGGTAGAGACAGCAGAGGAGTTTTCACCTTTTCTGATACTGAGTTAAAACTAAGATTTCCGGCCTCTCCCAGAATCAGTTAACAAATAAAATTATATTGCTAGGAATGAACATGCATCTCTCATCTGGGCAAGGAATTTTAATCTTGGTCTTTCGTATAACATGCTTTGTAAAATTCAGACAAATGAACCTGCTATATGCAATAATAGCTAAGAGCAACTTACAAAAAAAAAAATAACGTGATACTCAAGCCAGCTAGTTTTCTGTATTTTTGGGGTGGGCAGAGTGGGGGGGAGAGGAAGGTCAGCATAGATGAGGAGGAAGTGGCCTTACAGCAGGTGGAAGAAATAGTGGCAGGCTGTGCTACAGAGGGAGAGGAGGTCTGTGAGATGGGGAGAGGAAGAGAGTCCATCTGTAGAGGAGTGTCTAGGGCACAGTCCATATTCTCAAGGGAGACATTTCTTGGAAGAAGGTAGAACAGCTGGAGTTTGAGATGGAGAGCAAGAAATAAATGTGATCGAAGTCTGATTCTGAAGCTCATAAATAAAAGTTGAGTTGGGCAATAACTATTCCAATCAATCAGTGGCAGATTTTATTTTTGTTTGTTTGTTTGTTTTGTGATGGCACCTAGAATATTTTGCCTAGGTTGTGAATAAATAACTCATCCCTGTCCTTCGAAAAGGCCGTTAGCTTGACTTAAAAATTTTTTGCCTGCAATGCTGCATTTTTTTCTGCTTGCCGCCATTTTCTTTACAGTGCATAAAGAATTCATTCTTTTTCTTCATGTTGAAAAAGTACCTAAAGGTCTCCTTTGTCTCCAGAAAGTACCTAAAGCTTTCCTTTATTTCCAGGTGTCTCCTCCTTGTCCCCCAATGAGCCTGTTTTAACAACCGTAACTAGTTGCTCAGAGATCTGGGAGAAAAGTCAATACTCTGGGCATAACTGGTACTTTCCACTGGGTTTGACTTGTTGATAAATAATTATTCTCGATAATATTAAAATTTATGCTAGTTGATTCCATTCCACGTGCAAAGTATTTGCCACTGATGAATGTACCAGCTACTGCACAATAGTTCTTGGGTAGTTCTTCCTAGAAAAATAAGGAATAAAATATGAAATGGATGCTTCAGCAGAAATTGGTTACTAGAGAAACTCTGTACTGAGCATTTAGGAAAATTTTATTTGGATCACTAAGTGAAAGCTGCCTTGAGTTACTTCAAATATAGAACTTGGGGACACTTTTTACATAGGGGGGATACAAACCATTATGCTCCTATAATTGTTCTAATAAACTATTTTGTATTTCATGAAATTATATTATGCAAAATATCTGTGTTCCAATGAACTATCTCTATATTTACTGCTTGGTCAATTAATGTACCTGGGTCCTATTCCAAAAAAGAAAAGAACAGTAAGGTGTATATATAGTGCTTTTCAGCATTTTCAAAGTATGACCTTGCTTCTTCAAACAAAAAAACCTTTCCTCAAGTACATCAATCTAGAGGATATGCAATTAATTGGTTGTTCTTTAAAAAAGAAAAAAAAAAACAGCAATCAGCATTAAGATAAGTATGCTTTTAAAAAAGAGAAGCTTAATGAGTAGTTTTGCCCCAAAAGGTCAGGTTTGTCAGTTTATTTGCTTAAATAAGGCTGTTGCTTTGAGAAAACAGCAGGCTAATTAGTGACACAACCCATTGTTTTAAAATACTTGCACTGCAAAATGTAAATGTGAAAAAAAACCCTTCACTTGTCAGAATGAAAAATGACAATAACAGACAAATAATATGTAGGACATCTGTTTTGACTTTTCTTTTCTTTTTTGAGGTTACACAGGATTTTTTAAATGCATTCCAGGAAAATAATATAGAATTCAAACCCTAAATTGCAAGCAGATTAAAAAGTAAAACAAAGCTGTGTTAACATTTTACAAGTTTAGTAGTTAATTTTATTGTGAAACTGTTAAAGCCTTATCTGGTATGAAATTTCTTTTCAAAAGCACTTGTACTGCAATGGAAAAATAGTGCATTAAATCACAGATGGAAGTGAGGTATCTGGGCATGTCAAAGAAACACTGAACATTTTCTTTGAAAGTCATGAATTCCAGTTTCTAAATCAGTACCAGGTGGGTTTTGTGATAAATTAATGAGTTTTTGCCAGCCTGGCAGAATAATTGCTGGAGGTATTGCTTATTGCAGGGGTGTCAAACTCTCATCGTCACATGAGGTATCGGGACTTTTCCCCCCTTCGCTAAACTGGGCGTGGGCATGGCCAGCGCATGACGCATCCAGCCTGTGGGCCACAAGTTTGACAGCTCTGGGAGAAAGAGTAGTAGATGAAAGGCAAGATTCAGATGTCTTACTCTTTCCTCCTTTCCCAGTTTGTCTAGCATATGTGTAGCATGTATTGATGCATTTGATTTTTCATTTACAGAAGACTATATCATGGGTGTCAAACTCGATCACGTCACATTACATATCGTGATAATTTTGCCTTTGCAGAGCTGGGTGGGGCTGGCCTGCGTGTGGTGCATCCGGCCTGCGGGCTGCCAGTTTGACACCCCGAGCTATACAGTTGCATGAATATGAGTGAGACTTGTAGCAAACAGCTGCTCAGCTAGCCAATTGTGCCTCCTGCTAAGATATTCCTTTTCCCTTCCGTAAGGTTAGATATCATTCTAAGGCCACCCCAAGCTGGAGGAATCATTGTCCAGTTGATGGTCTTCATAAATTCTTTTGTAATTCCATAAATTTTAGTGGTCCTCACCATTTATTGTATATGAGATTTTATTGTCTACATAAAGACCCAGAGATGGAATTCATTTCTAATACATGGACTGGGATTTCACTCGAAAGATATAATCTAGAAACAGGAATGGATAAAAATTTCTCTTCAGTAATACTTTAAAACAAATATTTTTGTTTTTTCTTGCCATTTGTAAAAAAGTATGTGAAAATTCTTTCTCAAGTGACATTCTGCATCAATACTTTTTTAAAAAAAAAGATGATTAAATAAATACAATCTTTGACAACACACAGAGTAAATAATCTTTTTCTTCAAGAAGCTGAAAAAAGTATGCTTTCTCTTTGAAGCTGACATTTATAAATGTGGTAGAAAATATTTGCTTATCATGGAGTTTGTATTGAATGGAAAACCAGATGTGCTCATTGTTGCCTTTTATGTTGTGCATCAATTTATTTATCAATTAATTAGTCTGTATTTAAAAAGGTAAGATATTTGCCTGGACAGTCCATGCAGTTTCTGAATTACTTTGGAGTCAAATTCTGAAATGTTAGAAGAGGGAAAAGAAAAAGGGGAAGCGAAAGATTTGGATGACAATATTAAGAGATTTTATTGATTAGATGACTGCCAAAACATGTTTTCTATATAAAGTCTTGGGGATGGTCTAAACCTTGGTATCAAACTCACATCGTCACGGTGTTGTCACGTGACATATTGGGACTTTTTTCCCCCTTCGCTAAACTGGGCGTGGCCAGCATATACCAATTGCAAAAGGCAGCTTTACTTGGAACAGCTTACATCCAGCAGTGATACCCCTAACACTAACAAACATCAACATCTGCCTATCCCAGATGCTTGGGAAGGACTGATAGGTGAATAAAAATGCCAAACCCACTCTGAACATCTGTCTGACTAAATGATCAGGCTAGGAACGTGGAGACTAAGTTCTAGTCTGTGGGCTATTCACTTTTTCTCAGCCCTTGGAATGCTGCAATGGCAAACCAGTTTTGAAAAACCTTGCCAAGAAAGCTGTAAGAACTTGTCCAGGCAGTCCCGCGGAATCAGACATGATTGAACAAAATTGGTGGGGTTGGAGGAGAGGAGAGAGAAGCAAGTGTTAAAAAGGATTTCTGCAATCAAAGTGTGTTTTAAGTGGTACTATTTGTATGGTAAAAGTTAAATGATCAAAATAAAGGACAAAAGTGAGTTTTTGAAAAAAATTAAATCTAAAGTCAGCTTTCTGAAATAAATGACAGGTAGTCATATATCTATATCTATCTATCTATCTATCTATCTATCTATCTATCTATCTATCTATCTATCTATCTACATATGTATGTATTTCCATATCCTGCAGCAGTAACATTGGTATGAAGAAAATATCCCAAACTTATGAATCATTCTTAATTCTGGTTCTTTTTTTCTCCATTTCAGGAGAATACATTAAAACATGGAGGCCAAGGTACTTTCTGTTGAAGAATGATGGAACATTTATTGGCTATAAAGAGCGACCTCAAGATGTCGACCAGCGAGAATCCCCCTTAAATAATTTTTCAGTGGCTCGTAAGTATTTCACAAGTTTCAGGCTTCAAGATCTGACCCTAACAAATTGTACCTTTTGAAAATGATTTAGCTACTCTAGTCATTTTTCCACCAACATGTATGTATGACATATTTTATACATGTATATGTTCATGGCCACACCATACTCCAAAACAAAGGACCCCCCCATCCCCATTAATAGTTTGGAAATAATTAGTATTGATTAAAATGAATTCCTCTTTAAAAGAAATTAACCAATTTATAAAAGCATGTGCATACACACAGAAATATAATTCTGGCACAAAACACACAAGTATATACACATACTTGTTCTTCCTTCCTTCCTTCCTTCCACCAGAAACAGCCAAAGAAAGAAAAGATGGAGTGGAGAGACGGGAAGAAAGAGAAGGAAAGAAAATATATAAGGGATGTGGGAGTTTAGCTTCTGCCATCATTCCTGTCTCATAGAGGGTTAAAGTTTTACTAAAATATGTGTGGAATCCGGACCCAGACTTTCCATCCAGGGACTCCACGTGCAGTTTTTGGAAGCCTTTACTTTTATTGATATGCAAGCTCTGTTCTACCTCTCTTTTGTGAATAAAAAAAAACTTACCCTCCACTTCCAAGATAAAGTGGGGGGGGAGAAGTTTTTTTCTTGTCATGCAACGTTTAGTAGATGAATGATGATTGAGTTACACCATATATACTAATCATTATTTTTATAGTCATTTTTTTTTAACTTAAATGACCCTCCCTGCTTAAGAGGAAAGTTTGGCAAGTTTGGGGGTTGCAGGGGAAAAAATGTAGAAATAGGTAAAAAATAGAAGAAACAAGGAAGAAACCCTCAAAGCAGTCCTTAATAAGGGAATCTATGTATTAGACCCAGGAAGAAATTTTGTCTGGGAAGAGGGAGCGTAAAGCTCGCAGAATGGATTGTGTATTAGGTCAAAATCCTGAACAGAAGCATGTTGCAGGATCTACTTCTGCTCTAAAGCGCTATATAAAAAAATGTAACACCTTTAAAGAAACAAACCTAGCAATACCCTAAGCAATTGTTACACAGCATCAGAACTATGTGGCAACAATTTGTAGTCTATTGATGACCATAACTTAAAAAGAAAACGAAACAGATAGAGATGTACAAACTATTTAACAAAATGGGTATTGCATATTTTTATTAACATAAAGCTCTCTTGCACTCCCCTTCACTTCCTTTAGTTTTTTGCTATATTTTATCTCACATCTTGTTTATGAAGATGCTTTCCAGCTTGCAAGATAGCCATAAACAACTTACTTCTTATAGGCAGAAAAGTGATGTTTCTGAAGCTTCAGAGCAAGCAATCTTGAGATTCAATCATGTATTTGTCCTTCTAAAAGTCATGTTCTCTGTCTTAGCATGTCAGCTGTCATTTCCCTCAGTTTCCTAGAAAGTCATTTACAGATAAAAGGAGATGGAAGGTTCTTTTCGTGACATTCATCAGTCTGTGCGGTGATGCCATCAAAGGCAGAGAAAGGTGTTGGACATTTCCATCACATCATGTGAAATCTGACTCTTTTCTTGTTTTAAGTGCTTTGGGGATAGATTAATATTTTGACAGTCTAGGACAGGGGTAGGCAAACTTGGCTCTTTTATGACTTGTGGACTTTAACTCCCAGCATTCCTGAGCTAACAT
>JANHFR010002945.1:566797-586184 GCA_032468015.1 Mimophis mahfalensis | reverse complement strand
TTTAAAACACTGAACCAGGTCAGTTCGGTGTTTGTGTGTGCATGCTGGGGGTAGAGGGTGGTCCCACGCGCATGCACATGGTTGGTCTCAGGTACATGCGCAGAGGCAGGGCACACGAGACCGTGTGCAACAGCGCATGCATTCATTTTCGGCGTGGGAGCCAAAAAAGGTTTGCCATCACTTTCTTAGCAGGACTGATGGATGCTGGTGCCAACTCTTATCTGTTCTGCTGCATTAACACCTGTCAACTGTTGCAAGTAGAAATAGGAGAGTTTGTGCTTTGTTTTCTTTTTGCTTGGTCTATTTGGCACACCTGATAGAACTCTCAAAACAATTAAATCTATATATATAAAAGAGAGGCAGGCTGACTGGCTGGCTGGCTGGTCGGCCCTACTGCGCATGTGCAGGGCTGGCTGGCCACAAGGGGCGCCAGAGAGCAGCAAGGATGGGCGGGTGGCGGTATTCCCCAGTCTGGCTTGCCTTCCATGCCGTTCCCACTAGCGCTGGACAAGATGAAGCTGCAGTGTGCCTCGCCAGCTGGACAGACCCAGAGACGGAGGGTGGGAGCAGCACAGAAAGCAAGCTGGAATAGGGAATCCTCCTGCCGCCACCTGTCCTCTCACCCATCCTCTTTGGGCCTGCCCAGCCAGCGACGTACACTTCGGCTTTGGCTTCTCCAGCGCTGGCGGGAGTGTCGCGGAAGGCAAGCCAGACTGGGGAATACTAGTCACATAAAAAATGACCCAGGCAACACCAGGTAATCAGCTAGTGTATGCAATAAAATACAGCACATGGCAAATAAATCAAGTATTCAGCTGTCACTTGAAAGGCATCCAGAGATATTATAAGCAAATCAGTCAGAATAGAAACCAAGAGGAATGTCCTAATAGACACAGATTCCATGAGTCACGACACACTGTACTTCAGGATAATGGGACAGAGTCTTCATGGCCAGTCTTAGGAAGAAGCAGGATCGTGTAGAGCCTGCCTGCTTTTTAGCTACTTTGGCCCTAAGCTATATAAGGCTTTATAAATTAGGAAATACAAGAGTTCATAAAGATGCCACCGTATTCTGCATTAACTGTCATTTCAAAACACTGAAAGAAGTGTTAGAAGGGATTCCAGCAGGTTAGGACTTAACACAGATGGGTAAAAGCTGGCTGGGTTTAAAAGAAAAGCGCTCATTGCCTTGGTCCATTAAGCAGATTGGGTAAGGTCAGAAAACTCAAAAAAGACTGAACCAACCAAGACTTGGACAATGCAAAAGGTGGATTGGGCTGAGAGAGAGCAACTGGCTCAGTCACCTAGCCGGCTTTCATGGCTGAGGCTGGCAGTATTGTAACTCACAGTCGCCCTGTTTTAACATAAATGACTTTTGTTCATTTTCGTAGATGGGTATTAGAACTTGATGAATACAGTTTTTGCCATAGATCTGACTTTTATCAATAAACAAGCCTGGAGAAACCATGTAGCACTGAAGTCTAACGAACATAATCTCCCAGGCTGAGATTGAATTTTACACAACCAGGAGCTTCTTAACCAAAATCCTAGAAGCCAGAAAACTCACTTGGTAAGAAACCATGTAGAGAACATCCAATGGTAGATTCCACTTCTACCTCCACTGTGTTTGTGGCATGATCCAGAGCGAGATAAAACACAGGGGATAAAAGCATTTTATTATTTAAAGCCAACTCACATTCAATAATCTGAATTAATCTGAATCACTGCAGAATGACACTGAAGAAATGATATCCCAGTAAGGGTGGCTACAGATAAGGAACTGATATAAATTAGGTGTCTCCCCACTCCACAGTGATTCTTGATCTCCAAACCCACTACAAAAGCAGACGTGTCTATACGTCTATAACTGGACATGTAATCCCTACATACAGCTTGAAGTCCTCATCCTGATCTGCAAGGTTAAACTGAATGGCTCAGGGCTCCCCCGTATTTTGTTGGCCAACAGACACTTGATATTTAGAATTTATTTTAGTTTGACACTATGGCTGCTTTGGGAGGAGTTCTGCCTATTTTCAAAACAATTCCTAGGGTATCCTAATTAGGCACAGAACAGAAATATCAGGTCATGGAATGTGGAAGTCACCAAGGACCCGTCATCAGACAATGGTGCCCATGGGCCTTGTAGTAGTAGCTCTTGAAATATCTTTCAAATATTCCAGCAGTTCTTACAGGGAAGATGAATTCAGAATTTTTCCTAGAAAAAATATGCTCCTCTCCTTCACTTTGTCCTATTCAATTACATGGTAGATGAGCTGGTTATAGAACACGGTTGAACCAAAAGTTGGGAGAAAGTGTTAGGCTGAACTCAAAACATACAAAGGTAGCTAAGAACCATGCAAATACTTGTGCAAAATACCCTTCCTGTATTCCGATCATTATTTGCAATTAGAATACAGAAGAATGAAATGTATGGTGTTGCAGAGAGAAATTTAGGAAACAAAGTTTAATGTCTTCTCCTTTAATAAGAATGATTTTAGGATTTTGCCTACCAGTGCATCCCAAAAGATAATAGGCTTCCTTCCTGTCACAATGGAACTGTGTGTGGCTTTCAAGCATCAATCTTCTCTGTCACAGGTAGCTCAAATTTAAATAGTATGGAAAAATGCAACTCAGTGTTTAATCATGAAGGTCAAACACCTCTTTCCTTTTCTATTGTGTTCCTACTTCCTATTCTGTGGTGGAATGAATAGTTATTACATACTCTTTCCAAGGGGTTTTGCAATTCTAATTAAATGCTTAAATTTCAATTGATTGAATGCTTACTTTATGTAAGCTCAAAACATTTTGCAAGTAATATTTCAGATTTGGCCTGTCTTGCTGTTGCTTAGCGTAAATACATTCTTTACCATGTATAAAGCCACATCATAGCAAGGGGGACTAAAAGTATTTGAAATGGTAGTATTGTTTTTAATGAAGAAGTCACTTTAATTGCAGTTATTCTGTTTAAAAAAATGGTAATAAAACTGCAGCCATTCCTGAAGTTCTACACGGATTTTCCCCCAAGAAGGATCATATTCCTATCTAAGCAATCCAACTCATGTCATTTGGAACTCAGACATATGCAGTAGGGATTTATTGAGTTAGCACTAGATTCTTAATTTGAATGTTTGAAAAATATTCCTCAAGTATGGGAATTATGGCAAGAGTGCTGAGACAGATCATGGCACCCTGCCATTTTACATGATTGAGAGCATGAGCATTACTGTCTAGAAACACTTCTACACAAAGCTCCTATGCAGGAAGACCATTACTGATTGCAGTGAAAGCAGGTAAGAGTTCTTCCCCATTTCCATCCTAAATTAGTTGGGTCATATTGTCTCTCTAGGGCAGTTCAGATCCTATAAGGCAATTTTACTGCTGATCCTGTCTGTGATCAAACCGAATCTTACATATTTTCCAAGAATTCTCATGTCACAATGAAGTCTTCTATTTCCTCACCTAAGAATTTAATTGCAGATATAACACCATTTCAGTAGGATAATTCAGTCTCCAGACGGAAGCACAGCATTAAGAATGCTAAGAATATTCAAATGCAATACCTGCTGGGATACAAGGAAACAAGCAATATTTTTTGAATGTGGGATTTGTGGCATTAATTTCACACAATTTAAAGTTGTAACAATCTTAAAATATGATAAAATTAATCATACTAACCTATAACATGTCCTTATAAGTAAATTTTGCATACCACACACATTAGCAGGCATTATTTTAAGGGCCTGTGTCGATTACGTAGCATAGCTGGTATCTTTTATCTATATCTATAAAATCAAACATGCCATCGAGGGGTCTTTGCCCCCTAAACAGGCTGGCAAATTGTCCACCACCACCCCCAACACTGACCAGCAAATGACTACTGCACATGTGCAGGGGACTCTAAACACCACTACTGCGCATCTGCAGGAGTCTGTGGGAAGACCGGAGCCGGCAGCCATTACTAGAGGAGGCGGCAATGGAGGAGGCAGTGGCAGAGCCGCTAAAACAACTTTCTGGGTTGTAGGACTTAAGGTGCTTCTACAATTTGCACCCACCAGCTGTTCTGGCCATTTGTATTGATAGTTCTGGATTAGTGCACAGAACAGCTGATGGGCAGTAATTGGGGAAGTGCCTTATCCCTGCAGCACCTGGCCAGCTGGCTGGGGCTTCAACCCTGCCATACCTGGGCAACTGATTATACTACAGTAATCAGTTAGTGTAAGATAAAGAGACTGTTTAGCTTAACCTGTCTGAAGACAGGATTTGTATGGCAAGTACTAGTATCATTTAGCTTAACACAAAAATATATGCATCTTTTTAAAATAAAAATAATACTGTTGACTTCTTAAATATATCAAGTTCTTTCACATAGAAGTGCTAAATACAATCTTGAGACCCAAGATTTCTTTTTTCAAGAGATGAATTAGCAGATTACAGATTACAAGAATTATTTTAAGATTAGGATCGTGATTTTCAATTAGAAATCAAATCTATAAACAATTTTCTTTCATTGGATACTGCAAAAACAATGTCACGTTATATCCAATGTAACACACCCTGCTTACTCACTTATTTTATCACTCTCTAACTTCTAATCTGCTGTTGATGCAACAAATATACTCCACTAGGTCTCCAAACCAAATCTGACGGCTTGTCTGGGGACACAAAGAATCCATCCTATATTGTCTACAAGGAATCTAAGATTCGTATTTTATTAAGCAACACAAAAATCAGGTCTTATCAAAATAGAAAATATTTATTATATTAAACTACAATTACAGAATATACAATATTTAGAAAAAGGCACTCCAGTATCTCAAAAACCTAATTATTTAAAAGAAATACTTTATTTACAACACTAATGACAATCATTTCCTAAAAACAGATGTTTATTCTTTGTACATTGAGCAGCCACTGCAAAAGATTTGATCTCCAACATCCTCTGATCTAAAAAAAAAGATAAAAGTTAGTTTAATGTCTCTTTTTGATTAGTAAGTTCAAAGAGAACATACCTTCTGTTATGGCTCTTCCACATGCCATAATGCTTTGTGACAAAATTAAGTTGTGAGGAGAAATAAAAACATAAGAATTGTCTTACTGAATTCAAATAAGACCTAACTAGACAATCCTGACATAAAAGATTGAATTAACTATACTGTAGTAATTAATTCAGCCATATCTAACAGTCTCCAATGTTACTGAATTCAAGTAATAAATTGCAGTATGTAAAATATTCCCTTGTCAAGAATAAAAAATGAATTTGATTTTTGGGTATCAGTTCTTAAAATTGTTAATGCACAACTTTCTGCAGCCTCATTTCATACAATCTTTATTAACTTTGCATCTAGTTTCTGTCATGTTACAACTATAAATCCCTCCAGAATTTCAGTTCAATACAACCAAAGGAAATTGAGGCTTATCTGGATAGGCACTTACTCTATAACTGAGCATAATGAACAGACAATGGTGCTGCAACAGCTGCAGAGTTTGCTGCAGTTCTGGCATATGTACTGATCACACTGTGTGCAAACATCTTTGATGTCAACTGTTCTTATACAGGAGGAACAGGCTTTTGACACTCCTACCGGCAAAACTGTGTATAAACAAACAGATTGGTAAATTAGACTTCAGCACTGTTTATTATTTTATTTATTTATTTATGGGATTTGTATGCCACCCTATCTCCCGAAGGACTCAGGGTGACTGTTTGCCGTAAGCATATCCTTTATAATATAATCAAATCAGATTATTTGGACTCTCTAGTACAAAATCATTTATACTGATCAAAAGAGATTTATCCAATAGATAAGATAAAGTATCACTTAGTAGAGTTGAAGTTACCAGGGAGTGAGCCTAGGACTTTCTATATGCAAACAGGTGATACTACTTTTCATACTTTCTTACATCAGATAAGTTTATTTAAATACCATTTCAGGACTTTCTCTTTCTACACAATGTATTCAGAAATCTATTTATACAATGCAATATTTTATATACATACACAACTTCATACATTGAGACCAAGTCTTGCAATTATTTGCTGTCTCCTTTTTAAAAAGGAAAATAGCTAGATACAGCCACAAGCACATAAAAGTATTCTTTCACACAAGGTTCATCAGAAACCAACCAATTAAAACCGCATTGGCAATAATCTATAAATTGTCATGAACCATACAGATACAGCTACCCTGAGTATAAAGAAATACTAGCACAACAACTGAAAAAAATTGACAGGGGGTGGCTATATATCTTTATAATTTCTGTACCTGTATCATTTCTGCAGTGCCTAAATGAAATTACTTCTGAGGCCTTTTCCAATTATGAATTCATATTCCAAAAATTCATGTTGCAAAAAAGTTGGTGTCATAGAACACATAATGCAATTTTAAACAACTAGGGAAAAATTTCCACCACAAACTTAAATACTGAAATGTAGCTACTACCAACATGATCCAATGACAGTAATATATGAGCACATTTAGTCATAACTACAACTTCTAAATTCTCTTATTATTGAAAAAAACTAAGAGCAAACAGCATGTCTAGATATAAATAAATGAAACTGGTTGAAAACTGCAAACGGAAAATTAACAGTACGTAAGTGCTTAATAGCTAACTAACCATCCTTACCCATTTCACTTGCACAGGGTTGTCGAAGTTTTCCATCCTGCCCAATTAACATTTGTCCATTATATCTGTGCCGGGAACACATTTCTGATTCATCTATACATGATTCTGGATGTTGTGCAATTAGATATGTTTCCACTGCACTTGCATTGCAAGCATTGTTCATGTATGTTTGAGCACCTTTGAAGAGCAGTTGTTTGGTTTTCTCTGTGATAGTGAGAGAACAAAGATGAGAAAGTTATTGATGATATTCTAATTGTACTGTCCAGTGACACTACAGTGCATTATTCAATTTGTGTGTACTGTATAACCCCTTAAGTACAAATTTGTAGCAGCAAATATGACTTCAGTTACTTTTTTTCTGCCTTCTGCGGGCTGGCTAGATTTTTCAACCCAAATATTAGTACCTTACAAGCTAACCAATAAAGAAAACTGTGAGAAACTTCCAAATCTCTTTTCCTGCAAAGAAGTTCTAGCTCTTGAGAAATCAAAAATATATGATTTACTTAAAACCAAACCATATTGCGTCAATGAGGTCAGAGTTATATATGTCGATTAAATGTTAAATACCTCAGCTTAAGCTGGTTTGATATACTATGTTATCACAGTATCATAGTGATAGCACTTAAACAGAATATCTATGTGCGACATTACACACAAATTAGATGTTCAACCCAGCAGAATGGTTGGAGATTCAACTGTTTGTCTTTTATGCCAGAAAGCAGATAAAATAGCCTAGATCAGCATTCCTCTTCCAGTCATGTTAGCTCAGATGACTGGAAGAGGAATTCTGGGAGTTGAAGTCCACAAGTCATAAAAGAGCCAAGTTTGCCTACCCCTGGCCTAGATGAAGCAGGAAACACTGGGGACTACAGCTGAGGGTACTTTGCCTTGAGTGTCGGGGGGCGGGGGAGGGGCGAAGTTCTGCAATCAAAGGGTGTTTAGGGAAAGCAAGGCAATCAAATGACACGGCCTCTTCTGACAGATTAACAATGAGCCCCGTCTTTTTATCAAATGGACTGTGCGTCCCAGCTTTCGAAGGCGAGGTGGAGCACCTCTGAGCATACACAGAGTGGTTTTTTTGCACACCCCAGCCAAGTTAAGAGTGGCCGGTCCCGCCGCGTTACAATAAGAGGGGAGCTTCGCTTTTTTCCTCCGAACAGCCGCCTTTCCGGAGGCCAAGCGGGAGAAAGAACGCGCAACCGGCTCACGACCGGGCGGAAAGGCCCCGCTCGGGGGGCAAAAGGGAAACGCGACCTCAAGTAACGGAAGGAAACTCGGGTTCTCGCGAGGACAAGCCTCGCAGAGGGATTTCTCTGTCTTTCCCCCCCACTCCCCGCCCCCCCGCGTCGCCTCACCGAAGATCTCGCGCCGATACCTCTCGCCCGTGACGCCGTGGCTCAGCTCCTTCAGCCGCACGCGCGTCTTCAGCTGCACCGGGCACGAGTCCGCGAACGGGAAGGAGCGCTTCGGCATCTCTTCACTCAACACGCCGACCGAGCGTGGCTCGGGGGACTCGCAGCTCTGGCTTAGCGGGAACAATGAAGACGCCAAGGCTTAATTGCGCGGCAAAAGGGAACTCCAGGCGTAAACAGGTCTCCCGGGAGGAAGCCGCTGCACAGCCCGCCTGCTTGGTCACCCGCGCTTACGTCATCGGACCCCCGACCAATCGAGAAGCGAGATGGGGACATGGGCGGGAGAGGCCCCTGGGATTCTGCTCGTGGGCGTTCACATTGGCGGGGAGAGACGTGACGGGAGTGGGGCGGGGCTGGGCCGAAAAAGAGCGCCAGCGAGGAGGAGGAGGTGATGGTGATGGTGGTGGTGGTGGTGGAGGAGGAGGAGGTGGTGGAGGTGGAGGCAACTTTCAGCGTGGAGGACTTCAACTCCCAGAATTGGAGACCCCTAGTTTGGAGCAGCCCGCGTTTAGACCAATAGGCTCCTAAATCTCGTTTAGGATTCGATGTTGGAGCTTCATCAAAAACAAATGATGTGTTGTTTAATTTAATTTAACAAATTTAATTGAACTTTTAAAAATTAGAAATTTAACTATTATATGTGAAAAACAAGCACGTTTAGGGACTAGGTTTACTCCGTTGCAGCCTTCACAAGAGTCATCGAATTCCTCACTGAGGACTACATTTCTCGAAAGCAGTGGGATTTATCAGTTGTGAAATGAATGTTGTACAATAGTATTTTTTTCATGGTGATAGGATGCCAATGTTTCCCCCAATCATAAATTTGGGAGGAGGAAGAAAGTAAGGTGAAGAATAAAATGTGACTAATGTCTGTAAATAATTCCTATTCTGTATATTCCATAGGTTTTGTAGAATAAGCATTTCAGCTGCGTTTTTCACCAAGCCTGGATAATATGCAAAATTTTCAACATATTATTTGTTATGCATGTTGATTAAGATTTTATCTAAAAGTTATATAACTATCCTACTGGTGCCATGCATATGCAGCACCATGTGAGAACATATAGTGGAATTTACTATGGGATTCTTGGCTACAAGTGACATGATCCTGAGCTACAAATATCCTCTTCTAGAATTTACCATATTTGGTGATCTTGGAAGATTTTGGCCATGTCTGTTTTTTAAAAAATATTGTATTATCATTTACATTTATAAATTCCTATGGATCTTCAGAAGTATGCAGACAATGCTAAGAAATACAATAATAAACAAATCTAAGAAATGTGCAATAAACAAGGTTTATCAGTGTCATTTAATGGAACTCAAAGAGGATGCCTTATCTATCACTGCATTTGCCTTGTTAAACAGCAACCCTCCTCCAGATCTGGATGGTTAAGACCCTGCTGGCTTTTTAAAAGATCTTGTTCTTCCCTTTGGTATAGCATGGTAACTCACTATGTCATATGTCAGCTACTGTCCTGATTTATATGTATTCTGCAGTTACTAATCCTTGTGGCTGCCCAGAAAACAAAAGAATGAATTAATAAATATAACATGACCAAAGAACTCTTGTAAACAAATAGGTAAGCTATAGATTTAACACAAATTTTGCTGGAAGAAAATTTGAAATCGTATAGAATACATAGAGTACATCAGTTCCTTGTGTGTGTTCTTATAAACAATTAGTTCCAATAATAATTTTGGTTACTAAAGATAAATTTTAGCTGACATTTATTTCAACCTGAACCCAGTTCCTGCTGACTTCAGTCCACATTGGTTTGGTATTACTACCTAACTTATTTCAGAGAAAAATCAGGAAGTAACCAACAATAATGTATTTGCTTTGGTGGTGTTTTCTGTTCATCTTTGTTTTCCGTTCATCTTTGTTTTCCTCATAAAATTAATGCATGATTTGCATCTATATAACAAATGTTCCTGCTGAATTTTGTTAACATATAGTCTCATACATGTGTGTATGTCTTTTAGTGATGCACTTTTAAAAAACTAAATATAATTAATTCAACTACCCAAAACATTGTGTCAAATTTAACGTTATCTGGCATACAAAACTGGGTCTTGCGTTAGTATCGTCAAGCTGCTATTGGAAGAACAAAGATAATGGAGTAATGTCTGGGTGCCATGAAGAATTTGGCAAATGCAGGAAAAATGCTAATAGAAGGGTGATCTTAGTATATAAAGTCACATATTAGAATGAGACTTAGATTGTAATTTTTGAACTTTCAAAAATAAGAGACCAATCACTAGTCTTTATAAACCAGATTCAATATAAAATCTATGTTACTGATTCTATATAAAAGCCAGAAGTGATTCATAAGATTCAGACCAAAGATACAACATTACTTTCTTATAAGGCTTTATTGAGTAAATAAAGAGCTATAATATAAATACAGCTCCATTTACAATATACAAAATAATCAAGAGAACAGTTTTAGTGCATTTCAATCATCTGCTTTTTACTTGCTATATTAAGAACTGCGTGGCACAACGCATCATAAAAATGTTAGGCCCAAAACCTGACTTATTCTTGCCTGATGTACAATTAAGACATTTTCAGTGTCTTATCATGTTGTTCCCCACATTAATGGAGTCAACATATTTTAGATAACAATTGCATTTAAACAGCATACTAAAGTTGTACGAAATTACTAAGCCAAATTTCACAGGAAGCTTCAGTATCCTAGGAAACAGCCAAAATACAATATATATTTTTCATGAACTATAGTATAACAAATCCTGACTACTAAATATTTAATTTCATTTGATGCTATTTTATGGGAACAAAGATTTCTGTTAAAATATGCCAAAGTTAATAGATTATGAATATTGATTTAAACAAGTGCAAACCAAGAGGTCTAGGGAAGATTCACTGACATGAATGGGAGCTACAGAAATGTTCTTGCATAGCACCCATCCATATAGATGGGAACTGTGTGGAAGTATTTGCCAATGGTTTGTGGCTGCTAAAGAAATTAAGCTGCCTATGATCAGGACTGTGTGCTTATAGCTAGCTTTCCATGCAGTAGATACTCGCTTGAGATAAAATGCACATCTAGGCAGTGAAAAAACGTCATGCTGAACAAAAAGTTATAGCAAAGACATTTCAGTTACAAAGCTAGACTTTTTAAAGAGATACTAAAACAAATCGTTAAATGTTGTGAGCAAATAACTGACAACGTATTATGGATATGTAATGTAGGGTAAAGGCCACTTTGGTAAACTTTGGTCAGATAGTATGTGCAAAGATATGTTAGGTTGATGAAAAGTCTTGAATCATTTCTGACCAGACTAAAAATCTATCTGAAATGCAAGTTGATTAATGATGCTCCTTCTAGAAGAGCACCAAATTATTTTTAAAAATAATTTAGAAAACATTGATCTCTTGTTAACATTACCTAAACAAGAGAATGTATTTTTTCAAAGACAAGGCAAAGCACGCAGGATTCTTATTTAAAAACAGGAAATTTTAGGGCATTATATTGCAGTAAATTCCAAGAATTCTGTGGCACCCTAAAGAGCTTTATTTTTCTTGGGCCTTAAGGAATACCCTACCATGCTAATGTAGAAAAAAGTGAGGCAGAGATATTGACCAAGCATGTACATCAAATACAAGTCATGATGATACGTGCCATAATACCACTATGAAAATGGTGTAAGTTATATAATGTGTATCACTTGAACTACAACATGACATCACTTTTGCCTTTCTCTCAGTGGATGCTGATTTGAAAACTAGCAACACTATCAATTCTGAAGGCTAGAAAATGGTTTAACTTCAAAACTATGGTGTTTAATAGTTTTCTAGCCCTCTTTTCAGGATGTGCCACCATTCTGAAGTCTAGAGAGACTTGTAAATTCCAAAACCATGTCTAGCCTTAGGAGGGCTCAAATGCTTAGGAAGGCTAGCAAACACAATCATTCTTGTGATCTTTTAGAAGTCTCCTTCTCCAAAGTGCGTGATTTGGAGATGGAGCCATCCAAAGATTATGAGAATGGGGTCCCCATGCAGAATAATGCAGGGCAGTCTCAGGAGGAATGCCACTCTTTGCTTTGACTGGGTATGCCTGAAGCTGCAGAAAAAAGCAAACAAAGTAGAGCCAGGCATGGGGCAGGGAGGGCCTGGGTCTCCTAGGCGTGGTGGAGTGGGCCCTATCTCTGGTGCTCTGGTTAATGATCTGCGCAGTTGCTTAATAATCACAACTAGGAAAGCCAGGATTGCAGTCACTGAGCAAAGTAGTCATGTGAGCATCTCTTAATCATCGCTTTGCTCAGGACTGCACGAACTGGGATTCTGGCTCCAGCTGTGCTTATAAGTCAGTGACTGCCTATATACAAAACTGCTACTAATCAGGAATTTCCATCATGTTTTGTATTTCTAAGAAAAGACCACATTCTCAGTAAATTAGGAACAAACTATTCCAAAAGAGTTAGATTTTACCATACGTTATCTAACGTGAGAGCTACAATGAAAAACAGGGTAGATAGTACATTTGGCCATGTGGAACATGTTCTCACTCAAACTCTTCAGACTTTTCAATACTTATACTCACTTGCATAACAACTAAGGGACTGGTAAGCACTTAGCATGCACAATCAGTGCCCAGGGTACCAGCATCCATATAGGAACTGCTATGAAGTCCTATGGTGATTGTGGTCCTACTCCTAACTAGCAAAATAGACATTTATGATGTGGCAGTACCCAAACTGACATTTTTTTCAAATCCCAGTCAAGTATGCTAACAAGTGTGTCATATATTTATTTATAGCATTAATATTGCCACCCAATTCAGACAGCATGACTTTGGGTGGCTTATAAAAATCAGCAAACAGCAAATGCAACAGAAAACAACATATGCTATATTTTTTTTCTGAAAATGCCTTCCCTCTTTCATTTCCCAAATACCTTTGTTATTGAAAATAGTGATATTAAAAGAGCAGCATTTGGCACTCTGGTGCATGTTTCCTATTTCAATGAGAGGGTACAAAAGTTGAAAGTGAGCCCCAATTTCTCAGGAATGCTACTTCAAAATTATATAAACGTAAACATGCTGCCAGATGGACAACCAGAACCGTTCTTTTCCATATGCTACTTATTTTGTTGTCAATAGTCACTGCATTTTTATGGGTTGCTCCAGAATAGTTTATTACCCAGAATTTGATAGACTAAGATTCTGAATTGCTCATTCTTTGAAGAATTATGGAAAAATATTATATTCTGCTGAAAGTCAAGTGAGCAGTAATAAGCAACAGTGAAGAATATGACCTCAGAGCATAGTAAAAAAAAAGTGAAGTTACCCTCTGGTATTTTCACCATGATATCCTGCATGATAATATTTTGCTATTGTCTTTTAAAATACATTTTCATTGCTGTAAGTTTGTTTATTTGCCTTTTCTTTGTTTTCTTGCCTAACATATAATGAATGACCTGAAAGTACAGAACTTCTGAGGGCTTCATGTGGAGCACTCCCAGAAAATATTGAATGAAGGGAAGTTCTATATCTTACGTTCTAACAGCTGTATCCACTCCAGTCTCACCACTGCCAACAAATGACTTCAGGTATTGGCTTGGCTCCTCCTTCTATGACATAACCTCTTTCGCTTCCCTTTGTGTATTGATATCTGAAGAATGTTTATAAGAAACGCAGGCTCCCATTTTGCTTTGGCTCCCAGACTTAAAAGGAGTTTCTTAGTTCTACTATCTTTTCAGTGCACCATTAGGCAGTTTGTTTTCAATAACATATATGCATATCTCACCATTTCCTGGCATAAGAATGGAAACACTATGGTAGAAAGATTGTTTCTGATAGCAGTTTAAAAAAAATAATTCCATAGGAGTTTGACACTTTTTAAAAGTTACTAGACAGCCCATGACCCACTGGGTTATTGTTCCAGAGATATTTCTTTAGCAGCAGAGAAACAGAATGATCACGGGTAGGTAAAAATGCAGTGTGAGTGATTTCCAATTACCTGCTAATGTCCTATTGACTTTCCTTGTGGGAAGTTGACAGGGGGCATTGGAAACGATGATCATGTGGCTTCAAGTTGTAACACTGAAATGGCTGCAGTTTGGCCAAATTTTAATCCCATGGGAGTAATGGGCCCTGTGTTTTGGATGCATTCTTTAAGTTAGCCCACCTAAAGTACATTGATTAAAATATGGTTGCCCTACGAGGGACCATTTCGCCCAATTGAAGATTACAAACAGACAAACAGAAGAGTTTTAGTAGTATATACATCTTAAGATTCTCCTCAACCAAATCACTCTAATTATTTTTATGTCATTTCCAAGCCATTTTAATACTTTAAGAGAAAATGTTCTTTTCTACTCATAGTCTAAGAAGGTTATTTTGATTTTAAAAGCATCTTCATCTTAGTCTGGGATCAGAAAAGATTAGGCGAACCCTTTCTCAGTGCAGCTCTTCTATGGACCCTTAAAAGAGCTGGATCATTGATTCTCTTGATTTTCCAACTCCAACCCATTTAACTGAAGATGGAAAAAAAGTAATAATTAGAAACAACATAACAAATAAATAGTGAATAAATAACTTAAATAACTTAAATAAATAATAAATAAAATAATAATAAATAATGAAACATATTACAGGTAGCCCTTGTTTAACAACTGGTCATTTACTGACCATTCAAAAGTTATGATGGCTCTACCCAGAAGTACTTTCAACTCATTTTGAAAGTTCCAATGGCCACGGACATAAACCCCACAATCACATGACTGCATTTTTGGGCTCTTGGCAACTGGTTCGCATTTATGGCCATTTGTAGCATCTCATTGTCATTATGTTTGGTGTGAGGTTTTTTTTTGCTAGTTTCCGGCTTTTACTTCCAGTTTGTGGCAAAAAATCCACCTATTGGGGAAGACAGGTTTCTCTTAATGACCATGGTGCTTACTTAACAACCATGGCATTCATTTAATGACCACCAAAAATGGATGTAAAATTGAGCACTGTTATTTGTGACCTGCTTAATGACCACCACAATTCATGACCACGATTCTGGGATCAATTATGGTCTTAAATTGAGGATTACCCATATAGGTTATATAATCGTAGAGGGTAAATTAAAGAATCCAAATTCAAAAGCCATTAGCTCTAAGGCAGCCATGTAATAAAAGTTGTTTGTTATCTGGCAGGAAACAGGAAAATAACCATTAGTATGTTTATATACTATTTTTAAAAAATATGTCAACTTTGTTTCACTGTTGTGGAACAACATCAATACTGAGATGGATTAAGTTAAAGTTGACCAGTTATGGATCATATGCAGCTACTAAAAACCTTTGGAATATCTGCACAGTAAGCAATCTACCACATACTAGTTTCATAAAGGTATGACAATAATTCTAGATATTTTCTCTTTTAACAATAGGAATTACTTTGTACCCCTAATCTATCTCAATCCCTAGAAAGATGCTGCTTTGTTTATCCTTTCTGTGTACACCTTAATAAACATAGCAAACTCTGTTAGACCAGTAATGCTGAAAATACATACCTGACACACCAACATGGTTTTCCACAAACCTAATGTAATTTTGTGCCTTAGATGGAAGGTCCTCCCATTTTCTGGCACTAGTTGTGTCGGTTTTCCAACCTGGCATTGTTTCATATTCCACTTCCACTTTTTGTAATATTTCCTGATTAGCTTTAAGAGTGAAAAGGCAACTATTCAGGTTATAAGAATAATGTAATCATTATTTAGCATTTACACTTTAAAAATATAATAGGCAAACCTTTAACCTAATCATGGAAGCTTCCGCACTTTTGGTGACCATTGGCCTCAAAAGCTTTTTTTCTCAAAAATGGTTATCTTTGTTTTTAGAATAAATCAGATGATATAGAACAACCAGGTGAGATCTTTACTTTTATTCACAGCATGTAGGTATCATTTTCTTGACTTCAGAAAGACAGAATAACTGTACAATTATCTATTTGTCTAGAATAGCGGTTCTCAACCTGTGGGTCGTGGCCCCTTTGGGGGTTGAACGACCCTTTCACAGGGGTTGCCTAAGACCATCAGAAAACACATCTCTCCAATGGTCTTAGGAACCGAGACACCGCTCCTCTATCAATCTCCTTTTGCACCGCTCCCGCCCTTCATCTTTGGGCCTGCCCAGCCTGTCTTGTCCAGCGCTGGTGGGAGTGGCCTGGAAGGCGAGACAGACTGGGGAATCCTACCACCACCACCCAGCTGCCTGCCCATCCTCACTGATCTCTGGCGCCCCTTGTGGCCAGCTAGTCCTGCACATGCGCAGTAGGGCCGGCCACCCAGACAGACAGCCCTTAAAGGGTCGCGGCATTTGGAAGGTTGAGAACCACTGGTCTAGAAGCACCTTAAGTAGTGGTGGGATTCAATTTTTTTTACTACCAGTTCTATGGGCGTGGCTTAGTGGGTGTGGGTGTGGCTATGCTGTCAGCCAATCAGAGGTGGTATTTGCCAGTTCTCTGAACCAGTCAAAATTATTGCTACCGGTTCTCTGGAACCTGTTGGAACTGGCTGAACATGACGAATGATCTTAAGTAAAATAATGGGGAAAATTATTGGCACTCATTTTACTTATATGAAGTCTGTTTATAGGCTAGTTCACAGAAGTGGCAATGTCACTGGTTATACATAAGTTCTGTAATAGTTAACAAAAGAGAGGGGGGAAAGACCAGATCCTCTCAGTTCTTAATTATTAACATTACAGAATGTGTATACATGGTGCACAAAAGTGTCAAAATGCACATGTACAAACTTGTCATTTGAAAATTGTCAGGTTCCCATGTCACATGTCCTTTTAAATGTCTTTCAGATTTTTTTCCTTTTTTTAGATAGGAAAACTGGCATGCTATGAAGCCCAGCTGCAGTTTCTGTATGAGCTCTCAGGCTTTCTTGGAAATTAAACATTTTGAAGGGCTGTAGCTTTGTGCTTATTTTAGAAATCTTCTTTAACCTTCCCAAAGAATGCAAGAAAATTGGAAGGGAAATGAAAGTGGGCAGCAAAATCTTCATCAGTATTGTCTCCTGGTGTTTGGGGAACACCTGACCTAATTAAACTTGTCAACCTAGTTCAAAGTAACATATTCAGTTAATAACATACCTGGAAAGTATGGAATTCTTTTCCCATCTAGCCTGTAAGCTACACCAATTTTGATTTCATCAAGGACATCCAGAATATCGAGTTTTGTCAATGCCAAACTACCAGAAAATATTAGATAAATATTAGTCTCATTCAACACCTCATTGAATCCCTTCTACCTGTTTTTATGTTTACGGGATATCCCATCAGCACAAACAGTTCTGAAATAATCACCCAAAAATATGTTACAAGCTGGATAAAGTTTAAATTAATATACATGTTAAGAAGCATTTTAAATACTGTATTCTGGTATGTATCACACAGTAAACTTTAGCTGTGTACAAGTGATGAGAATTTAGGTATGGTACTTAAGAATTAAATATTCTGTATTTTAAAAACTTGTGCACAATGTGGATGGCTATATTTCTTTTAAGTATGAGCAATCCTTAGATATCAAACTTATTTTTAAGCTTTGAAACCTATGTTCAGGGCAATTTACAGGCCAATCACAGATATCACTTGTCTTGTCTTTACTTCCACTAATTTTAGTTAATGCTAATCGCCATTCCACATCAGCCAGAATTTAAAATAAACATTGTGTATCCCAATATATCTCAGATTGCAAGACCGAACAACAGTGATGCAAAACTTTATGATGAGGCAGAAATAGCAAGTATGTACCATGTAAACACCACTTTCTATTTTCTGTTTCTTCCTGGTTTACAGCTCCTAAAATGACTGTTGTTTTTTGTACAGTACTATTGACTCAAGATGTTTAAGCCCACTGAAGACAAATTTTATTTTCTTTGGGATAAAGCGCTACTGCTTCTTATCAAAATATAAAACATAACTTTGCTAGACTGATTATAATGTTACCTACATATTTGTACTCCACCGGGTTAAAAGTTATGAGTTCCAAGTGTAGGTCAAAATCTGTGATGCTTACGCAGTAAATCCGTTGATCATATGAGCGTATCTCAAAATGACAAGGTCTAGCCAGCCACAACGCCTTTTCCGGCCTGTAGTCACGCCCCATTCATGACCTCGTGACTGTAAAAGGTCTCCAATTTCCTACCAGAGACAAAGATTCCCAGGAGATTAGAACCGTGGTCATAGCCAAGTGTCAAAAGCCGCTAGTAAGCGAATTATTATCATGTCAAAAATGCGCATTTTTTAAAAAATAATTTAGAAGACAAAAGATGTTCAACATGGCATACCAAGTCAAACAATTTTCCAAACTCTCCAAAAAGCAGGGTTTTTTTTCTTAATTTAGCATTGGTCAGGGTTGGATTCAAGTTCCTTGCTGGTAAATTATGCTTCGTGTTTAGCCCTAAAATCAGACTTAGAAACTTATTCCAAATTATGATTGATCTAAGGTAATAATTATAGATTATAGCATTTGTAAATGTATATATCAAAGCATTTAATATATGCATGAAAGAAAGGTACACAAGAAAGCGGAAAAGAATGCAAAATCCAATCCTCATTTAGTCATTCAAATCATTCTTTGGATTTAGAGTATTGTGTATTTTTAATTCAAGCCTAAATGCAGAATTTGTGGTGTAGTTCTTTATGATGCTCATTCCCCCCCAACAGTCTATTTATTGATTAAATCTGTGTCCAATGTGACTCTGGAATACCTTACCCTATTCTACCATTTTGTCCATTATTCCAGTGGCATACAAAAGCTTCAGTAAAAAAAATAATTTAAACAAATTAAGAATTCCAAATTGAGAGAATCAGGGAGTGTATTTGGGAGATGACACAATTTTTGAAATTGGATTCAGATCAGGATACCTTGTAAAAAGATATTTGAAAGTATGCTGTAGAATGGAGCTGTAATGGTGGTAGTGAATCACACTTTAAAGAAAATTAAGACAATTGGGAGAGCAAAGTTACACCATCCACACATTTTCTATTTTATAATAAAGTTTGAGATTGGCATAATACTTGCACAGGAAGGATGATTACAACATATTATCCTGGGGTGGAAAATTAATTTTCAAGGGGCCATATGAGAAATTGGGACTGTTGTGGGGGGCCAAACCAATAGGCTTCCTGTTGCTCTTTGTCGGAGAACTTGTTGACCCATTGTGGTTAGAGTTGAGCTCCTTGAAGATTTGGCCGCTGGAACCAACATTTTGGAGGGAGGTGAGAATGTAGAGCAGTGTTTCTCAACCTTGGCAGTTTGAAGATGCGTGGACTTCAACTCCCAGAATTCCCCAGCTAGCGTTGCTGGAATTCTGGGAGTTGAAGT
>JANHFR010002945.1:549424-559847 GCA_032468015.1 Mimophis mahfalensis | reverse complement strand
AAGCACATTGACTTGTGCTTAACAGATTGTAAGCCGCCCTGAGTCTCCGGAGAAGGGCGGCATATAAATGGGATTTTTTTTTTAAAATGTACAAGCCATGTTTTATCCTGCCTGCTATTCTACAATCTCTGGCTCTGATAATACAACTTTCTGCATTTCTGGAGTAAGTACGATTTATTGACAAAACAATTGCCAACAATTTGCTTACCTACTCAGGTGACTAAACCACAAAGTTAATACCTGGCCAAATCACTGAACTTGCTATTGATGGACATTTAGAAACATTATTATTCCATTGACTTTTTCTTTGCACATTCTCATTGCCTTGAGGATAGACCAGCAACAGACCTCCAATACTGACATTAAATGGGATCAAGGAACTGTGTCAGCTACATCCCAGAATTGGTGAGACCACTGTTTTCAGATGTCAAGCCTCATTATACCATTAGCAGTGTACAACGTTATTCCTTATGTTTTTTTACTTGTGCAGTGTACACTGTACACTGTACAGCAAATAACACTGTACACTGCACAAGTCAAAAAGAAGGCTGTGAAAATATCTACAGACCCCTCTCATCCTGGACATAAATGGTTTCAACTTCTACCCTCAAAACAACACTACAGCACCAGCACAGCTAGACACAAGGACATTTTTTTCCCACATGCCATCACCCTGCTAAACAACTCATTCTCACAAAACTGTCAAATTATTTCCTAAGACTATATTACTACTACTCTTCTCATCTTTCCTAGTACCTATCTCTTCCCACTTACGACTATAACCATGTTGCTTGTATCTTTAAAATTTACATTGTTTTATTTGTTTCCTAGTATGATTTGATTGATTGATTTGATTGATCAGAGTTTCTCAAGATTCTTCAGTTGTTTTCCCCTTTAGGATTTTCATCCGAGAAATCTTTCCCTCTGAGTTTATTAAAATCAGCTCTTTAAAAATCTAAGATTCTGGTATCATTGTGTTCTATTGCTTGTGTTTGTGTTATGTTGAATTCCAGTATGATATAGTCACTCTCACCTAAGGTTCCTGCACTTTCAACTCCCTCAATCACTTCTTCTCTCTTTGTAAAAATTAAGCCCAGTATGGCTGTCCCTCTAGTTCCCGCTGTCTTCTGGACAACAAAGTTGTTGGCTAGGTCGGTCAGGAACCTGTTTGATTTCTCACTTGGTGCAGAATTAGTCTTCCAATTGATATCAGGGTAATTGAACTTCCGCCATTACTATTGTAAGGTGTTTCCTACATATCAGAGGTGGTATCCTATAGGTTCTCCCTGGTTCCCGTGAACCAGTAGCACTGATTAGGGGTGGTTCACCAAACAGGCAAAAACCATCCCTGGCTGGCCCTGCCCACCTGACCCCAACCCTGCCCTTCCCTTCCCTTTTTTGTAGCTCTGCTGATTCACGCAGCAGAACTGGGGGAACAGTGGAGTAGGGCAGTATATAAATCGAAAAAACAAACAAACAAACAAACAAACAAACAAACAAACAAACAAACAGTGTGTTCCCTTGGCTTCAGAAGCCAAGGGCTTGCCGGCTTTCTTATCATTCCCTCGTTCAGTGTGGGCTTCAGGTGAAGAAGGAGGCGCCGGTAAGTGCCTCCTTCTCCACCCGCAGCCCACAACTGGACGAAGCAATGAGAAAGCGCAGCTTGGCTTGTGTGCATGTGTGGCTTTTTTGTGGAGGGGGGAGCTTGCCCACTGTTCCCGACATGTATTTCTGCTCTTCGGAGCAGCGTGGAAGCTTTTCCAAAGAGCAGGTATACACAGGAACAGTGGATGAGCTCCAAAAGCCGCACGCGCGCATAAGCCAAGCCACGCTTTCTCATTGCTGCATCGTTCGGTTGTGGGCTGTGGGTGGAGAAGGAGGCACTTATTTATTTATTTATTTATTTATTTATTTATTTATTTATTTATTTATTTATTTATTAAATTTATATACCGCCCTTCTCCCTTACCTTTTTAATTAAAGAAAACATGGTATCTATATTTATGACTAACTAGAAAATTCTTGTAGACTTTTTGCATGAAACAGAAAAAATACATTTATGACTTATGGTTTACCCATTAGAAAAAATTGGGTAATTGAAAAAGTATTTTTGTAACCACAGAGTAAGAGATAATTTTGCAATCATACTTGTATTTGCTGCAAAGGATTAATAACCTTCTTCTGATTTCTTTTTATATTTTTTCAGCACTTTATTTCTTTTCCCCCCTCTTTCATTGTTCTCTTTATGCTGTATTAGTTTGTGTTAGTTTTTATGTTCTTGTTCTTTTAATAAGTTATACAAAAATGATACAAAAATGTGAATTCTTCCCAGTACAAATAAAATTAACAACAATATGAAAAAGTTGTATGATTTGTTTTCTCTCTCTGAATACTACTTACCAAGATGTGCTCTGTCTGATATTATAAGTCTTTTTTCCCAGTCTTTTAATCCTATCAGAAGAAATGTGTACCGGTTAGAAGAATGTAGTTATAGAGGACTGAACAATCCACAGCAGTCTTTCTCAACTGGCAACTTGAAGATGTATGGACTTCAACTCCCAGAACGCCCCAACTAACCCTTCATGCCAGTTACTCAGGATGAAAAACTTCGCTCTTAAGAGCAATAATACTTTAAATGTGGCATGCAGAGGCCAATATTGCAGCCTCGTAGGCCATCAGGGACACATTTACAGTCACTAAAAGTGTCTTTCAAGGAAATGTAATCTGCCATCTCTTTATTTTTTCCCCCAGCCGTAACCTCTTGTCCACAATAACTGAATTAGGCCCATTTTCTCTGTTTTCGGAACGTTAAAATATCCTTTTAAAATAAGGGTGAGTGCCACTATCTATAACAAACATAAAGAAAAATATTTGGTACAAACCTTTCTTCTCATTTTTTTCAGCTTCTTCAAATAAGCCAGGTAAGTGTATAACCACTCCATTACCTAAAAGGTACACACAAAACTTTTGCTGTAAAATCAAGACATCAAATATCATCCTTAAAAGGGTAAGCATTAGGCAAATACAGCTATTTCTATATCAAAAGAATTTGCAACAGATTGGGTTTTTCCAGCTTTTCTGATTGAAGTTTTAACTTTTAAATGGAATTATTAGAGAATGAACTATTGAGTTAGGATCCATATGATAAGGTTTCACCTAGCTGGGTCCCTCTGCCTTCTCCTCTAAGGAAGGGTTACAGAGATTGATGGCCAAGTTTTTTTTTCTGTGTCTGTCAGATGATCTGGCAGCTGGCCTTTATCTAACTGGAAGACTTTGATATACCTTTTGGCACATTCTGCCACCCTTATTGGATACCTTCTGCATTGATTGAGTGGCTGTCCCCCAGTTTCATTCATCCTTTTCTGGTCTTTTGTGAACTTCCCCAGATTGCTTTGTGGATGTTGAACCACTTTAGAACTAACAAGCTTTCAGCAGTATTAACACTAAGCAGGCTATTTTAGGCTTACCAGCCAACATTTCTCTGTCTCATGACTAACAGTCCATCTTCAACAGCCATTTATTGTCTCCACCAATTTAATCCGAAACTCCATTCCTCTAGAGGTCTTTTTGATGTTTTCTACAACTTGAAGCCGGCTTAATCCAGTATCGCCTCCTTTGTGATGGTATGTGGGAAAGACCTTGGGAGATTGGATCAAGGTATGTTGCCAAAGGAATGATCAGATAAGAGACAGCATAACCTGCAACTGGAGAGTGGGCAAGGCAAGAGGCTCAGAAAGGACCCTCCCTAGTTGCTTGAATATAAAGGAGATGTGGTGAGACATTTATTTTCAGACTTGTGTGATAGCTTTACAGTAAAATAGTATTAGCTAACCCTGTCGCAATTTCTATCTTGTTTTTCCCACAAGACTGACATCAATCTTGTAAACTGTCAAAGTGAGACATTGCAAGGCCTCAAACCACTTGGGGGCTATGCTGTATCTTACCTGACCATTCCCTTAGTAGTATTTCTTGACCCAGTCTTCCAACATCTTTCCCAAATACCGGTACCATCACGCCTTCTCTCCAATGACAGAAAAATTTCTAAAAGAATCTAAACTAAACTTTCAGTTTCTGGAGATCAGCAAAAAAGGATGGTTTGCGCTCCCCAATGTTTGTCTAGGCTACAGCATGGAAATCTGAGTATAAGATAAGCCAGCAATGAGACCTGGCAACTGCAGATGCATCATAGTCTTTCATCTCCAGATAATGTCTCATCTGCTCCAAACACAAGACCATACATATCTAGCATATGCCCATTCATGGATGCTGCAGCCAAGACTACATGGAATAGGTCCATGGTTGCCAGGGAGCCCATAAACTTATAAACTCTATAGATTTCTCTTCCCGTACAAGGAGACTGAAGTCCCCCTAGATCAGGAGTGTCAAACTGGTAGCCTGCAGGCCAGGTGCATTATGCGCAGGCCACGCCCACCCCAGCTCCGCAAATGGGAAATTTGGTACTATATTGAGAAAATCTCTGTACTATCCTTTCTGCCTGACCAATGTGTTGCAGTCATTGCAGGACCTGAAACTTAGCTGAGAATATTTTTCATAGGACTGTATTCTGTCATTGCCTAATTTGGTCTTAGCAACACATGCCAGATCAATATATTCATCCACCACAATATTGTAGATGGACACAGTCTTATTCTACACTGACCTGGCATTTTCCAGCAGCAGCTGGAGACCAATGCACCTAATAGTGCCATCACTTGGGTCCAGATCTGGGGCAACTGGCTTAGAAGAGACCACTTCTCCTGTAATGGCAAAATGTAACTAAAATGTATGAAAATTAGACATAAAGTGAGATTTTTAACAGCTGTTCTATGTTCTTCTGAATATTAAAAAAAAATCAGTCACTTATGCTGAATCTTAAGTATTTCTTCATTTCTTTTACTGAAAAGGCACAGATAAAAGGTCAGAGTTTCCTCAAAATCGAAAATGAAACAAGAAAATGCAGAGGTTGTTTTATCTTTAATTTCAGTCAGATTTATTCCTCCATACTGAAAAGGATAACACATAAACATTGCTGAGGTAAAGAATGAATTTATATTTGGATATGATGAGTCTGAATGGAATACTTACCAATAAAAGAAACAGCCTTAGGATTAATTATACCACTAGGAAAGAGGTGAAAATCGTATTCCTTCCCGTCAACGACAACCGTATGACCTGCATTATTTCCACCCTACCAAAAATAAAATAAGATATTTAAGTAATTTTTCATTTATTACTATTGGTGAAGAACATATCTACAGCCAGCAGAGAAAAATTTGTTGTGGTACTACAGCAGAGATGGATATTATGGCCTTAGGCTCCTTGTCTACTCTTCCTCCATTCGTCATTTGAGCATCACTCTGGTTTCTTGAATAATATGGAGATATATGGATAGTAATAGGGTAGAAATCGATCCAGACAGAAAATAGACTGTGTAACCAGCTTCTTGCTTCTCTTATAAATTGAAACCAACTAGTTGTTGGGCAACCAGATTTGTAACTTGTGGCCATTGTTTATTTTTAATTTTTATTTATTTATACTCCACCTTTACTATATTTATAAATGATTCAAGCTGGCGACCATATCTCATATAGAGATTGGCTATAGTGGAGGCTGACCTATGACCACACTTTAGAATTTATTGATCTTAAATGAAATTCAAATTAATATGGTAATAAAGCAGTAATGTCCCCAAATACATGTTTGATCACACTCACAAGAAGTTAGCTTATTTCAGCTTCAAGATTAGACACAACACAACATTACCAATTTTACCACCCTGAAGCTGTGGTATAGCAGTGATGGCTTAAGGAAGAAAATAGTATGTAAAAACAGGACACCTTGTGATAAGTAAAGGTCATTTCAGCCATGGGCTGGGACAAGATGAGAGCTGTAGTGTATCATGGAAAAATGGGCACTGCCAGGGCATAACTGTCCTGATAAACTACAAATCAGGCCATGGCCTTATAGTGTTACCATTAACCTTTTGAGAGAGAAGCAAATTCCTGTTAAATATTTCTTTTAACGTTTTATTTGAGCAAAGTGTGATGCACCTAAATGAAAACATATTTAACTGAGGTCCATGGTGACTATTTTTCATCAAAAGGCTCCAAAGACCTGGCCTGCATGATCTGTCAGCCCAGAACAATAATGTCAATGTTAAATCTAAATGGTTAAAATGTGCAAAACTGCCTAGACCCGAACTTAGCTGTGGCTAGTTTTAAATCAACCAGCAAATGGCCCAGGGGATTTGTTCAATGTTACACAGATCTATTTCATAAATTGTGCCTTTTGTGTCTTCTGTATCAGCACATCAGATCAAAAGACTATACTGATAATACCCTCAGGATTTACCCTACTTAAAAGCTCTTATTTTTCTTTCCCATAATTTCATGTCCGCTACAGCAGTAGCACAAGGGCTAAAAGACATTAACAAAATTGTGGCAAAAAAGCTTCCATTTCCTTTTCTGATGCTATAGCAGTATTAACACCAGTCTGCTGACTTCTACTTTCTTACAGAACTAAATAGCCAAAGTAATTGCATTTTGCTATTAATTTACCTGCAAATCTTAGAAAGCAAGGAAAAAGATTAAAGAAATGCCATTTTTACTTAGTTGACTGCTTCACCTGTTACACAGAACAGCAGATTTATATTGCATTTATTTATTTAACCCATAGCTGAGCTTGCAGCACAAACAAGAGCCTGGGGAGTCAACCTTGTTTTCTGACAGAGGTTTGGTAACTTTAAACTTGACCTTTTCATGGAATACGGGTGATCCTGCTGCAATTTTATAAGTACCCAAGGAGAAAACCAAGTTTAAAATAGCAATGTCACCCATTTTTTTCTCTTAGCGCAAGCAGGTGCTTAACAGATGCTAGGTCCATAAGTTTCTATTTTGTATCCGTTTACTTGGCTTTTAAAAAGCAGCATGTGAAATAAATCATGTTATTCACATTTATTGTTGTAATACCAGTCCCCATAAAATGTGAGTAATACTTTATGGATTGCAAACGGTAGATGTGCAATTATGGCAGCATGTGGTACGTTTGTACAAAATACTTACTTACGTACAGTATTTGATTTGTATCCCACCTGCATTAGCGTTTATACATAATCTTGCTGGTCATGGTTAGGCACAAAACACAACATACAATTAGAAGTTGTGACTTTGTTCAAAGCCTCTACATCTCATGATGTTCCCTATTATTCCAATCCACCTTTGAATGTTGTACATTGTGTGAAATACACAATTTTCAAATAAAAGACTGGGATATGAGTTTCCATTATTTTTCTGATTCTAGCCTTCTCTGCTGCTGCCCCTGCTCTCTGGAACAGCATCCTGTCAGCAGTATGGATGGCACCCGTTCTCCTGGGGTCCTGAAAAACACATAAAACCTGGCCCTAATCCCAAGCCTGGGTTTAATATATTTGGGGGTGGGAGGGACTGCAGTGTGATTGTTTATTGTGGCTATTTTTAATCCAAGCTATCTCGTTTTGTCTGTTTTTAATTGTTTCAACTCTGCATTAGATTTTGTAAGCTGTCAAGGGTCTCTTGGACTTGGCAGTGAAATAAATTCCTATTCAGTCATAAAGTTCACTGACAAGGGCCAATCGTACACCTGACGACTGGAAAGACTCAACAATGACTAACACAAGTAGAAACCTCTCAGACTGAAGTAAAGGCAGGTCATAATAAATAAGAATATTTAAAATTTAATACATTATTCAAAGTGTTTAGTCATTCTAGTTTTACTAACAAGATTCCTACATCCAAACATAAAAGAAATAGGTTGAACCATATGTTTTTTTTAAAATCACGGTCATCATTACCACTTCATACCTGCTTCCATCATGCCATGCCTGGTCCCTTTCCCAATTCTTTACTACTCTGATTTATTCAGTATAAGGCCATGTCAGTTAAAGATTGCAGATTTTGGAAAATCATTAAAAAGCTTATAATAAGTAATTATAGTACTGTTATAGCAGGGGTGTCCAACTCAAGGCCTGGGAGCTGGATCTAGCCCGTGGAATGCTTAGATGCGGCCCGCGGGGCTGCCCTGGAAACAGCAAAAGACTGGCCCATGGTGCCTCTGCCAACAGAAAAGGGGGTTGGGAGGCGGCCCTCCTGAACTCCGTTTTCACTGGTGGAGGGTTGCAGGAAACCATCGCAGTTGAAAACAGAGCTCAGGAGCCCCTTTTTGCTGGCAGAGCGCTCGGGCCACCACAGAGATCTGACATGAGTGACATCAAGCCGGCCATTCCCACCTGGGCCACACCCACCCTGGCCCCCCAAGCTCAAACACAACCCTGATGTGGCCCTTAATGAAACTGAGTTTGATACCCCTGTGTTATAGGAACTGAGCCATATCAGCTCACCATTCTATTCCCACATTGACCACCCAGATGACCCTCAGAAAGCCACAGACAAAACCTAAAACTTCAGTCTCCTTACTAAAGAGAAAGCCCAACTATGATCAATCAGATTTACCAAGTAAATGCACTCAAATATGGAATCCAAAAGACTGGATTATAGCTGTAGACTAAGTGGGTTGTCTATATTATCAGCCTACAAAATTTAGGGATTTAAACTTTGTTCAACACTGTTCTCTCGCGTTGATTTTTCTTTCTGGAGATATTTGAAATGTTAAAATTATTTGAGGGAGTAGGTAACACTACATTAGATAAACAATTGTATCATGATTATTAAATTTCATTTGTACCAACAGTTTCCCTCCATTTGAACTGTAGGTTTTTAAAAACAGTTATTATGCACGCTGCTATTCAAACCTGCTAGGTTAATAATCTGCATTTAAAGCAGCATATCTTTAAACAGAATGTTAGCCAGAAGATATATTTCTGATTTCCTGCTTGGCAAAGACTTTTGTGCTTCAAAAGAATCACTTTTGCACCTCTGACTTAAAGCAATTAAAAGTGATTCCCAAAGTCCAATGTTGTATCACATAAGTTTTATAAAATGTTTATATATTCCTTCTTGCTGAAAATGTTAAGGTAGGCAACCAACAACCTTCTCGTCCCCCCAAATTCCACACTTGCTCATTAATGCTTCAATCCCACCTATTTTGACATATCTCTCAGCTATCTGTAAAAAAAAAAAAAGTATAGTTCCCGACACTCAAAGTTCCCCACCCTGTTTTAGAGCAGCTGTCTAAAAAACACAGACCAAGAACAGATTGTATATGAAATGCATTAGTGACTTATACAGATGGGTCGTGGGCTTTTTGTCTTGTCAGGAATAGAAATGTGGTTGTCATTGGTTTCTGCTGGGACAGTTTCTACTTCCTGGTCTATCCTACAGCCCTGATACTTCATGTCTGTCTTTGATCCAAATACTAACCAGGGCTGACCCTGCTTAGCTTTTGAGATCACCCAAGGTTACTAGGTGCTCTCTTCTTTGTTACTACAATTTCATAATGTTGCCTTGGAAGATGCTGGTATGCTAACTTTCCTTTACAACTGCAGAATTGCTGGCAATTTTTATGGCAGCCAAAACACAGAAGAAAATGTTCAACTACTTTCTCCATATGCTGTTTTACAACACCATCATCACATGGTAGCTTCACATTCTGAACCAATCTCCAGAATATAAGCAGATATTTCATGTATTTAATTTGAATCAAAGAAAATAGGTAGGAAAGCTGTTTTCCAGCTTTAGGTATACTGTAGGATATGTTGCTGGGTGGTGAAAGTCTGAACTAGGTTATTCATATAGTTACTGAGAATAATTCCAGAACAATTGCTTTAGATCTTAAAAAATAAAATAAATTTAACTTATTATTTATGAGAATCTGCAATTAATTTAAAGCAGAATGAATGCAGAACTAGATGAAATGTAGTCATGTTTATTATTCAAAGTCCTGCCATATTACACACCTACACATACATTGTCAGCTTTGGTACTTTGCAGTCTTTTGCTTTAATGATGGTGAAAAATGATCATATAAGAAACTATGCAATAAGATATGTGAGTGCATTACTTTACCTTTAATCTTTCTTTCACAATTATTCCAAACTGCTCAAGGCAATATACACTCTTCATTTTCACAATAATCCTACATGTGAGGCAGACTACACCAAGCCTGGATCCGCACATTATGCTAAGTCACATTTTGTTCAACCATAAAAGAATGCATTCATACAAGGTCTTGCCATAAACTACTGCTTACAAACGACACCAAGCTGCAGTAGAATTTATTTGGTTTGGTTTAGCACATTGTATGAAGCCAGTCTGAGCAAACATCTGTTCCTCTGGGGAGGCAGAACAAACTGAAACAGCATCCTTCTGGGGCTACACTTACATAACCTTTAAGAGCCTCGGTGGTGCAGCGGGATAAAGTGCTGTTATGTAGCACTTAGCTGCCAGCTGCCTGCAATTAGGGTGAGTTCAAATCTCACCAGGCTCAAGGT
>JANHFR010002945.1:471351-481388 GCA_032468015.1 Mimophis mahfalensis | reverse complement strand
ACGTTCAAAAGGAAGCAAAAAAAAAACAGAGGGCCTTGTCAGTGTGTGCTATCCCCTCTTTCTCTCCCCCCCCCCCGGTGCGTGTGAGTGCTATCCCCTGAGCTGGAAATATGCCCTGTCAATGAGCTGAGTTTAAAACACCGAACCAGGTTGGTTTGGTGTTTGTGTGCGCATGCTGAGGTGAGGAGGGGCTTTTGCACACGCATACACGTGGGTGGTAGTACACACATGTGTGGGGTGGGGCACACGAGACTGCAGCGCATTCATTTTCTGCATGGGAGCTGAAAAAGGTTTGCGAACACTGATCTAGACAAAGAATTCGAAGCCTTGCCACTGTAGCTTTGACTGTGGTGGCAAACTCCGTAGGTCAATGATAAAGGAAGCAAGCATAGCTATTGAATCATTTTCATTCCCACACCAGGCACTCTCACCTCTGCCTTCTCAGAAAGAACAAAGCTTTCTATGTAAAACAAAAAAGGAACTGAAACAAAGAGTAACTGAGCCTCTAGAAGAATGTAAAAACAAGGCTGCCTACACTAAAGCTTACAAAGAAACAGCTAGCACCAGTAGTAGTCCTTGATGTATGACCATAATTGAGCCTGACATTTCTATTGCTGGATGAGACATTTATTAAATGAGCTTAGCCCCATTTTATGACCTTTCATGCCACAGTTATTAAGTGAATCAATACAATTGTTAAGTAACATGGCAGTTAAGTGAATCTGGTTCCCTCACTGACTTTGCTTCACAGAAAGTTACAAAAGGTGATTGCATGACCCCTGGACATACTGGACAACTGTCATAAATATGAGTCAGTTGGCAAGAGTCTAAATTTTGATCATGTGACCCTAGGGATGCTGCAGTGGTCATAGGTATGAAAAATGGTCACGTCAGCCCTGTTGTAACTTTGAACACTCAGTAAATGAACTGTTGTAAATATAGAGCTATCCGTATTAAAATATGCCAATACAATAATTTCAAATATAAGCATCAGCTCACTATATAGGAAAAAAACCAACTAATGTACAGCCCAGCTGCCGTTAAACCTGAATGATAGGGATGCCAATGAAATAACAAGAAAAAGAGTCAAACTGTGTGCCACCAAAATAGGAGATCTGGATGGAAAATGAGACTAGCCTGTTAAGATTAGACACAAACAAGCTATAACAGATGAAAGAAAATAAGTTGAAGAACAAAACCAAAGAGTATCTGATGAAGAAATATCAAGGAATATCAGTGATCAAGGAATCAATGGAGATAATAAAGCAGCAAACAACAGCTATAGGTAAGGTTAGCAGACAGGAAGCTCAAATTCCACACATTAGTCAAACTCTTAAATTTCAGTAGAATTAGAATTGTAGGCAGAATCATTCCTAATCCATCAATTAATGAGAAAACTCCTGACAAAATTCCCAAACCTTTATTGATAGATTCTGAAGGTGGAAGTTCTATATTGTTGTTAAGCCTTTTCTAGATCATCATTAAATGTTCTTCTTGAATTTGTTTCTCTTTTTAAAAAGGTTTGCATTCCTGGAACCAGCACCTAAAATAAAACTATTTGTAGTGGGATCAAGGAAGGTCAAATGTGAAACCTACATTGTGTTGTATGTATGTATATTGTGTGACTGCATGCACATAGGAAAGAAGCAGAGCTTGTGATACGGGATAGAGCTGCTTCAGGATTTTGAGAAGTGCAGTGGCACCTGTGGTCTCCTATAGATGTTCCAACAGGAAAACATTTATATTTTGGCAATGTAAACACTCACCATGACAGGCCAAGAGAAATTGTTGGATACCAGATAGTTATAATTCACTGAAAAACTTCTCAATATTTTCACTCCCCCTTAAAAATAGTTTGCTCACCCCCAGATTCAAATGGATTTGGAATCCTTACACCAAGAGGGAAAGTCAACCATGGGCATTTAAAAGTCGTCCTTTAGGGTGTGTCATACTGCTGGGAGGGAAGGCACTAAAAAAAGAAAGAGGTATTTTGTGAATTAGAACTTTTTTCTATAAATCATAACTCTGTGGTCAGAATTCTCAGAAATAACATTTTAGGATTTTTTAAATCAAACACATGACCTCTTGTTTTTCGTTCAGAACACTATTATAATTATTCAACAGGAAAATGATTTATCTCTCTCTCTTCAAGTAGAGAAGAGTGAATGAAAAGGGTTGCTTTCTATTTGACAAAGAAGGAAAAATAAGGCATGGGCGGGAGTGATGGAGATGCACAAGTGTGGTGTGGTAGATACTGGATTTAAATTCTTGGGAGCCCACTTAATGACTTTGAACCACTAACTTTCTCTCAGCCCAATCTACCTCCAGTATTGTTGTTGTGAAAAAAGAAATAGAGGCAGGGATAAAGGAATAAAAATCAGAGGAGAGGGTGTCATGCCATGTTTGGTCTTATCAAAACCAGATAAGAAGTTGAACAATTCTCTTCAGAAGGATTTTGTTACAAAAGGAAACTTCAGCCCCAAAATGTATTTGTATTTTTGGTGATGAATCCTCGTTTCTAGGTCGCCACCCTTACAGAGATCCCTACTGCTCTCATCTTATTGACATTTCACAAACGATTAATAACTTGGCTGTTCTCATAGACCTTGGAATAAGATGGTGCATTTTGTGTTCCATGTCGGTCTTCTGGTTAATTGCATTCCTTTTCTTTGATAATTTTATCCATTCTCTTTCAGTTGTAAACTACCCAGAATATTTTTGAAGTCAGAAAGCCTTAAACTTGAATTAAATAAGTAAATAGTCTTAGATTTGGGCACTTACTCCCAGGAATTATGTTTACAGCATTCTATTTAAGTCCTTAATTCAATTCTACATGACTTAAATTTTCTACAGTCTACTATCTACTTACTATTGCATGGTGTGCTGAATAGAGTATTGTTATTTTCCCCCCATAAATCAATAAATCCATACACAGGGGTATCTGCATGTGGGATGTACCTGAAAAACAGAAAAAGTTTGATTGCACCATTGCTGCCATCTTTACTTTAAAAAAAAAAAAGCACACTGTGCAGTATAAATTCATGTATAAATATTCGTTTATTGTAAGCTGCCCAAATTCACATAGGTTAGAGGGGTCATATAAGAATGTGATGAATCCCATCCACCCATCCATCTGGAGTATATCTGGGACCCACTTTGTCCCAGAGTATATCTGGGACCCACTTTGTACTCACTTGGTCCTGGGTGGAGACTCACGACATTGCTTGCTCCTTGAAGATTGAAGCTATTATTGGATATTTAACTTTCTTGAAAGTTGGTTTCTAACTTTGCTTCCTTCTTTTGAGATCTTCACTTTGTCAACAACAGGCAGCTTGTATTTCAGACCTCCGGAGTCTTCCTGTTTTACACTTTCCCCTGCTCTAGAAGTCTCCTCCCCCGAAGGGTCTCTAACGTTGTTTACAAGGCCACTGGTATTACTACAAGTGCTGGTAGCTCTTCCTGTAGGTGTCTATTTGCTGTTCAGATCAGGGATCGCTGTGGCCTCCCATGTCTCCTGAACTTTCAGCCCTTTTATCAACTTCTTCCTGCTTGTTTTTTGCTCAATTCTTGGTGTCTTCTATCATGTTTCTTCCACTTCCTTTCACTGTGCTGCCATATTTCATCATCAGCCAGACTCTTTCTTAAAGGACTGGCACACAAAATAAAGAAAGGGTAAGATCCTTATAATATCAGGGAAGTTTGGGTGTGGTTTTTTTGTGTTTTCTTTTTTGCTGCCTGTCTTTCACTATACAGAATAACATAGTTTGAAGGGACCTTGGGGGTTTTCTAGTCCGGCCCTCTGCTTAAGCTGAAGCAGACCTCATACCATTCCAGACAAATGACCGTCCAAGATACCCTCTTCAAAACATCCAGTGATGGAGCATCTACAACCTCTGGAGGCAAGCCTTATCATTTTCTTGCCTATTTTGACTTGTATTTCTAATCTAGGGTAACGGCTCAGCAGTTAAGACTTGGGCTTGTTGGCTAGAAAGATGACAGCCCAGGTTCAAGACCCAAATGCTGCATGATGGGGTAGCTCCTGTTACCTGCTCCAGCTCCTGCTCACCTAGCAATTAGAAAGCATACAAATGCAAGTGGTAAATAGGCACCATTTCAGTGGGAAGTTAATGGTGTTCCATGTGCTTTGGTGTATACTCTTGCTGGCCACATGACCTTGGAAGGGTCTTTGGATAATACTGGTTCCCTTGGCTAAGAAATGGCACTCCTCCTCACTAGAGTCAGACAGGACTGGAAAGAAGAAATTTTTACTTTTACCTTTATTCCTGTCAGAAATGACTTTATAAAAATAATTTGAAACAACGCTCATTAAAGGTAGACAAAAAGAAAAAGAGCTTATTTAGCTTTTTTTGCAAAAGAGGTTCCCAACCAACTTCACCCAAGTGGCTCAAGCAGGAAGGCACACCCCTCCCTCTAAGAAAAATACATTATATAGCTTCTCAAACAAAGGATCAACATCTTCCCAGTTTCATTGGTGCATGTCATTTTACGAACTTGCAAACTGACCTATCCTATTACAGTTTTAAAAAAGAATATGCCCTCTGTACAATTTTCCCCTCATCCCTGTGATTTGTTACCCAAAAATGTAGCATGGATACTTTTAGCAGAAAGCAATGTTTGAAGGCAAGCAATAGCAACATTACATTTTAGACAAAAACATTAGACATGTGAATATGAGGTTCTTCAAGGCTATACTACCAGTCCCTTGATAACAGACAAGTGGCTATTCATCTGCTATCTCCGGGGCCGCTCACTGGAAGGTAGAATGTGCAGAAAACAAATTGTATCATCTCTAAGCAAAGAATATAGTCATCCTATATTTGCAAAGCAATCAAACCCCTTTATAGCCCAAGCACCCCATCATAGTATAACTTTATTTTATAAACAAGCAAACTTAAATATTTATTTCTCACATTTCTATTCTATGGTAGTGCTTTCGATAGTATGGACTATATGCCACCTTGAACATCTGGGGGACAATAGGGTATAAATTTAATAAACTTCAAAAATGGATGCTTTTGAAGATTAGCATGAAGGGAAACTTATTGGTTGAGAAGGTCTGTTCAACACATGAATTTAACTCTTTTTAAACACTGAAAGATGCCTCTTTCCTTTCTTTCCTTTCCCTTCTTCAAAGTTTCTAGTCGCGATTTCTCATTTATTCTTAGTTAGGTAGGGAAATCATTTGGGGAAGTTTCACCATGTTTGTTGCAAGTTGCTAAGCTACATGGCTACATGCCAACTGAACTCGAGGTTGCAAAACAACCAGAGAACGTGCCATAAAACAAATGGAGTGGAGCATGTTAGTCCTGATTGATGTGGAGCCTCTGTGTTTTTAATGTTTGTTTGTTCTCATTAGAACATACGCCAAGCATTTATCCTTACACTCTGCTTCATGGTTCAAACTGCAACAGGCTCTGTTTGCATTAAAAAAACCTGTCCCTTTTAGCTGCAGAGCAGGTGAATGTGATTGTATATCTACTCATAAACACCCGGTGTAGACTGTATATTTACCCAGTTATTAGACTGAGAGAGAACAGATAATCTTTTGAAAATAGTCAAACCAAACAGTATTGTCTAGCTGATGCAGAATAAAAATTCCAAAGGAGGGCAACTTTTCAGAAGAGATTAACTATTAACAATCTGTATTCCACATTGAACTAATTTCTCAAAAACAGTATTTATGCTGTATACACTATAAGCCACCTTGGCCACTATAAGCCACTGTGAGCCAGTTAATACTATTTTTATCTGACAGGAATGACTCTGAGTTCATTGTGGAACCTGCTGAGTTCATTGCTTAACTGAAGCGTAAAGTAAGAATTACTTTTTAAATGGCTCTAAGTTTCTAGGGGTTGGGCCTGATAAGCTGCACTTGCCTCTTTCTTACCTCAGCTCAGTTATTTTCTACAAATCTGAACCCACAAAAAGTTTCAAATAACCCCTGAGACCATTGCAGTGTGAGATTCTGGCTTTTCAGCAAATATGGACAGGGATTATTTATATAAACCACTTTGAACTTCTGGACAAAATGTGTGATGCAGATTGGATAATGATCAAACAAACAGTTTTTTTTTAAAAAATCCCATTTATATGCCACCCTTCTCCAGAGACTCAGGGCAGTTTACAATCTGTTAAGCACAAATCAATGTGCTTAGCAATAGTTATCTGTCTAGTTTAATTAATCCTCCCTCACTGCCTTCCAAAAATTAAAAAGGCAGAGAACTGAAAATTTTACATTCATGTTGTACCCTCTGCCGCCCTCAGTGACTGAAAAATAAAGGGAAGGTTGCTCATGTCATCTTCATAAAAAATCCTTATCAGGCATTGCCTTCTTCATAAAATCCGTCTCCCAATCTGAATATGCTAGAGATGGGAACAAGGTGTAGACAATAACAAGCCCCTCCAGAAACTACATGGACTATCCCAACACCTTATTGTTCAAGGCAGTGGCAATTACATCCATATCACTTCAGCTGGGTCGTAGCTACTCTGGGACAGTACATACAGTGGCAGACAAGATTAGATGCTAAAAAATGGGGGAAGGACAGTTGTGTGAGCCTAAGTGATCCAGGTTGAGTCCTCCTGGGTCCTTGACAGCTCTCAAGAAATGCCGAAGAATATCCAACTCTGCTGCAGGTTTTGAGCTTCTTCAGTACTCAGCGTGTTTATATAGCTAGCTTGGTGAAAGGTTAAAGTCCTGGACTAGAAATGGGAGATCATAAGTTCTAGTCCTCCCTTAGACACAGAAACCAGCTAGGTGAATTTGGGGCAGTCATTCTCTCTCAGCCTAAATCACCTCACATTGCAGATGTAGGGAAAATAGGAGGAAGCTTTATGTAGGATGTCTTAAGTTGTACAAAATAAAGGTCAGGTGTGAATCAAATGAATAAATATTTACAGGGAAAATGCAACTTTTTCCAATGGAAAAAGCTACTACCAAATCCAAACTCCTTTAGCTTTCCACAAAATAAAAGGCTCCTTGAGGAAAAATGTGAGTTGGCTTCAGAAAGAAAATTTGGCGGCGGTGGGGGTGTGTGTTTCTACTTAAAAATCCCTAATCCAAATATATCTTTCCACGGGAATAAAACACAGAGCTCACCTATGTGAAATTAGGCCAGTATCCCCAACACAAAAATGTTTTCCCAGAGAAACCCAAACTATTAGTTTAGACATAAAACATTTACAAGATTGAAGGATGCTGATAACCATGAAAAAATGCTGGGAAGTGAGTAGAAGTCTTTGTAACTTCTACTCACCCAGGTATATCATTGCATATGTTATATGCAATGATATACTTGGCTGCTATATCCAATACATGCATATTCTCATTTGCATAAGTCTAAAAAGAGGAAATGCAATCCCATCCTTCTTTCAGCATAGTATCTTTGCCTCCACTGTCTGTAAATCAATTTCTGCTTCAGAGTAACACATCCCTTCTCCAGTTTAAATGACTCCTTTTATGGAAAATTTCTTTCTCTCTAGCCATAGAAATACTTTTAAGAGGCCACTGGCAGTATGGGCAGGAGCAAATTTCATTTACTGATGGAGCTTCCTATACACACACACATGCAAATGCACACACACACACACATGCAAACACATACACATTCACCAACCATTATACTTGCTATAATCACAATTGTATTTACATTTATATTTCTGAATAACTGAGGCTGATTTTAAAAGGGGCGTTGCTAAGCTTAAGGGCAGGAAGTCTTCAGTTTTTGTAACTTTTTCTTCTTCTTTGTAATGGCTTCAAAAATAAGTCACTGAGTTTCTTCCACAAGAAGTAACAGGAAATAGTTATTTTTTAAGCAGTACCAACAGATTTTTAATGATGAGGATTCCAAATGACGTTAAGCATAATTGAACAGGAAGTTTGCTGGAATGGAACAATGTGTTATAACACAATGAATGACAATGTAATACTTATAAAATTTCTGACATTTTCTTAGCCTTCATTTTCTTAGCCTTTATTGGAGATGAAAAGGTAACAGAATATTGATCTACATGCTCACAACTGAGTAGTAAGAAGGAGATGAAAAGTAGAGAAGCAGAGGAAGATAAGCAGCTCCTTATGGATGGTGTAGGAAGTTAGAATCCACCCCTCTCCTAGGAAAATGAAATATTTTAGGATATATTAAAAAGATAGAATATTTCCTCTAAAAGAGAAGTAGAAACTCAGAGAGGCAGAAACTCATCTCCCCCACCTTTGTTAATAGGAATTGCCCAAAGCCCCTTCATTGCATAACCCACCAAGTTTCAGCCAATCTTAGTACAGACAACCTACAAAGCTACCGGTAGCTATGACCCCTGACAGCAACCAATCGGGATACTTTTCTTGTGCCCCAGGAAGTTCAAAGCCAGAGAAGGTATAAAACCAAGGGACTGTCAGCATCTCTTCCCTTTTCACCCAGGCATGTGATCCTGTCCACCATTAAACCATCTTTCCAAGCAGCCTCCATGTTTCCAATGCCTTTTTCCCCACTTGGAAGTGAACCCAGAAGGATATTTTTTCCAACAATGGGAACAGTTCTTTCTTTGTCTGATGGATGGTTAATCTGATTTAACAGAAGTTCTCTGTCTAAGAGGGGAAAAAAGCAAGCTGTTTTCATGTATTTTCTCTCTGGTAAAGAATGTTAGATTGCAGTTTCAACTAGCATTTGTTAGAGGATAGGATCGTTTGCCATGTATCTGTGATTAACAGGACATGAGTCGGCTCCATTCAAATATGAAGTATTTATTCAAGAAATAAAACAATAAAGATATAAAACATTAACTAAGCTATCTAAGCATATTCCATGTGCTTACACACACACACACACACACACACACACACACACACACACAAGTTGTGTGTGCGTGTAAGTCTGCATGTAAGACTGAATGGAAAATGAAAGAGAAGCAGTAACAAAGAGTTATACTGTAGGAGGGGCTTCTGCTCTGGCCACACGCTATTAGAGGAGGTCAGATGGTCACTGAGTGCCTTCAGTGTAACTAGGTATGACTCGTCAATATCATGGCCAACAATATTCTGACAAAGAAGAACTAAGGCAGCTGTGCACAAACTCCATACGACGTAATGGCAGTTGTATTGTCTTCCAGTTGTCTACCTAAAAGATGTGGTAGAGAAGTTATCAAATGTATTCAAATGCACTGATGACCATTCTTTCTCCTTGACCCCTATGGGGATGAATGACACTCCCGGAAGAGATCTTGAAAGGACATGAGGAGGAAAGTGAAGGAAATGAGATGGCAGGTGCAGTACTTAATTGATCAGCATTTCCAGATGGAAATCATTGCATTCTGTCACTATGGCCTGTGCTACCTACCTGGATAAGACTGCACAGCCATCCCAGAATTCCATGGGACAATATATGGAAGCATAGTGAAGAGGGCGAATCTAGCCTTCAGTCTATTAAGTTACAACCAATATAGCCATGGGGAGTCCCATGTCTAGATGAAAGGGAACAGTCCCATAGCAGATATCCCCGATTGCTGTAGAACATATTGGTCAATGTCATCTTAATGATTTTTATAGCAAAATATATTAACATAATGAAGATTAGCATAATTGGCAATATTAGAATTTAAGTTCAAGAAAAAGTAAAAGTGTGTTAATAACATTTTAATTTATCTGTAACATCTGTTCAAAATCTGGTGTCCACTCATATCTCGTGCTAAGTTTATCTTATGTAAGGATCACCTCACACACTAGGAAAATGGTTCTGTCTTTCAGGATTGCTATTAAAATGTGATACGTATCACTGAAACTTGATGGGATAATATTAATATCATTAATTACATTAAATAATGTTGATACTATAATATTGACTGCTTTATTAGCCAGGCAACTCCAGTAGGTTTTACCATACATAATTCATGCTGCCCAGTCTGGATTTATTTAAAATAGACAAGCATCGTATAATTTACATTTATAACCCCCAAAATGACAGAATGATCTCAGTTCGAATCCAAGGCAAACCATTTAACATCACAGTAATCCAAGTGTATGC
>JANHFR010002945.1:234460-244582 GCA_032468015.1 Mimophis mahfalensis | reverse complement strand
TGCTAGGTTGGCAGAAGCTGGGACAAGTAACAGGAGCTCACTCCGTTATGCAGCACTCAGGATTCGAACCACTGAACAGCCAACCTTTCTGATCGACAAGCTCAGTGTCTTAGCCACTGAGCCACTGCATCCCTCCTTTAGGGTCAGTTAAAACTCCAACAATGCAAGATTTCTTTTATCAATTCTCTTTTTAACACAAGAATGTGCAGCAATTTTTTTTTAAATGCTACCAGCAGTAAAACCTGCCGTTTTTGTAATCCAGCTCATAAAAGAATAATAAATATTACCATTAACCACTGCGCATCCATTATATGTGGATATAAATTACAAATGGGATTAAAAAAATTACAAATGGGATTAAAAAACCCCTATATATTATCACAATAACTTATATTGCTTGCAGAGTTATAGCTTATATTGCTTGCAGAGTTATTTAAATAAATAAATAAATAAATAAATAAATTTAATCAACATATAAAAATGAGATACTGGAAAAAAATTAAAAGAAACAGTTTTCCAAAACTTATATTAAAGGATAAAATATAGATTGTAAAAAATCATCAACAACAAGAATAGGAAATTGGCTGTATTACTAACTTTCCTCACAGAGTGGGCATTAGTTCAAACATTCTAAATTATACCATACTTCATATACAATGAAAATTACTGTAAAAAAATTCTAAACTTTCTTGCACTAGGTCAAATTGTTTATTTATGTGGTCCTATGTTTTATACTCTGACTGGAGTTACAGAAGGCATTCAACATGTCAGACAAAAAAAGGATCATTCCAATCAGCAGACCTTTGATCTTTTACACTGTAAATTGAATACATAATGAAAGGGAACCATGGTTTAATGGCACAAAGCATCTTTTGCATACAGAAGATCTCATATTCGTTAATTGCCTTACCCAGTTAAAGAAGTAAATAAGAATTCTGCTTTCTTTCATTCAGTCTCTAAAGGGCTAGCATCCAGTAGATTAGGACTGCTGGATCATTCAATGATAAACTATGGAAGAGTTTTATATGCCCATTCAGACTAAACAATCTTAATATGGAGCGACATGCTTCATGATTTAAAACACACAGAGAGAGAGACAATTTATAATATGTAAGCAAGCTATTAATTTAAATAAACAGTCAAAAAGCAAATCTACTAGAGAAGGTTGCATATCAAGGTGTATTTTTTCTAAATAAGCATATTCTACAATGTGATTTCAAATCTAATTTCAGCTGAACCCAGTGAAATATAACTATATTAAAATGCAAGATCATAATAATGACAGTCCTGGGAAAGAAAAAGGCATAAGAAGGAAGCTCAAATAACCCTTCCTTGATTCTCTTTGAGGGGCAGCGAGACATTCTAGCAACTTTCAAGATTCTGTTATTATACCCTGCAGAAATCAAGTGCCACACCTGTAATTCATGCATTGTCTATTTCCGGACCTTCCTACCTGAAGGGCTGGCAAAGTTCTAATAATGAAAGTCAAGGAGCATAGTAAAAAGTGGGAATGCAACTAAATATTTATTTTATTTATTTTATTTATTAAATTTCTATACCGCCCTTCTCCCAAGGGACTCAGGGCGGTGTACAGGGCAGTTAAAATATACAATACAAAAGTTAAAAAGAATATTAAAGAGAAAATATAGCCCCGAAACAATTAAAACCCCATTAAAAACCCTCCTTCAACCAATCAAAAATATTAAGAAGACCAAATGCCAACGCAGTCAGTCTTGGAATTCACAATGAAGATACTGGAGTGATGGATGGCTTCTGCCTTTCAGGATTGCAAACTAGGACTTGGTATAGCAGTAATGAAGGTTTTGGAAAAGATACTCAGATTTTGTGACATGTCTATTCTTACAGATTTTGCAATCACATAGGCAATGTTTTTTCCCCATGATACTCTATGAAAGTGAAAGCAGGATAACAAAGAATATTGACACTTTTGCCTTTGGTATTAAAGAAGAGCTTTGAGAATATCTTGGAGTTGCAACCCCCCACCCCCACCCCAACAATAATCCCCAAACAACTGGATTACTAATAAATGAAAACTGTAATAGACTTCTTTAGTCCTCTTTAAGGTACAATTGTATTTATGCAAAATTAGCTACATAATGTTGCCCTGTGCCTTATTCTAAATAATGTTTACTAGCTTGTACAGATATATGGATCTGCAGTTGACAGCAAGTACAATTTCAGTGTTGTTACCAGTTATTGAAATTTAGAATGGTATGGTAATAATGTAATCATAATGTATCATTGCTAAAACAGGAAGCTTTAACATATATCCAGAATTTAATATACACTATGTCACAACTGAGACCACAAAAACACAAACAGCCACTAAATAAATCCTTTTCAACAATCTATAACAGGGTGTCAAATTCGATTACACTGAGGTCCGCATCAGGGTTGTGGTTGACCTTGGTGGGATGAGTGGACAAGGTTGGGGTCGTTGTGGCCAGGTGGTCATGGACAGCTTGATGTTGCTTGCATGGGGGACGCCTGTGGTGGTCCAGGTAGGGCTGGGGGGATCCATTGTCTCCAGCCTGCACCCAGGGGTGGTGGCAGCCCCTTGCTGATTCCAGGGCGGTCCCGCAGATCTAAGGCTGAGTTCCGGCCCAGAGGGCTGCTACCAAATTTTAGATCAGTGCCTGGCAAATCTGGGCCAGGACTGAGACACCGGGGTGGGGTGGGGTGTGTCCTTTGCTGTTTCCAAGGCAGCCTCATGGGCAAGAGCTAACCACATTGCAGGCTGGATCAATTTGACACCCTTGATCTATAATGTTCATAGAGTGATGGTGCAGTAAGTAAACATATAGCGCAAGTGCTACAAGTACTAAACTCTAATATATTACTGACCAGAGCTGATGTAACTAAGCTGACATAGCCCAAACTATCATTAGTATCTTTTGAACGAAGAACCAGTTGCCAATACTATGTAGCTTTCACTTGCTAAGAGATCTGAGTCATGGTTCCACAGAATATAAGGAAGTTGTCCTATATCCCATAATAATATGCTCCCTCTCCCTGGCAAGCTGCTTCAATACCTAGCCATGCCTTCTTTTAATGGAGCATTATTTCATTGGAGGTTATGTTCCACTACCTACCGTAGCATTCAAAAATGCTTCCTCCCTAACTTCATGGATGTGGTACAATACCTTGCTGAACATAGGTTATATTCCATGAACAAAGGATATGCTGAATCTTGAATCTTGAATTTGGGAGAGCAGAATGAATGTTCTGCTGCAGCAAGAACAGAGAAATTGACTGCATATCACATTATTATAATAGCAGTGAGAAGAGAAATGCTTTCAAGAGATGAACTGAATGGATGAAGCAAGCCTTCTAACTATACAGCCATTATCTTATAATAAAACATTAACTGAAGGACAAAAAGGAGAGATTCCTGAAATGAGAGTTGCACTGTCCCTATATTCAGTTCATTTATGTATAATTTGATGATTCTGGGCTTAAGTTTAATTTCTTAGCTTTGTATTAGCCTTAAGGCTAAGATGAATGAGCCCAATCAGCTGAATCTCAGAGGGAAAGAAAAAGTCCAGTATAATGAAAGAAAATAATATAAGAGGCTTACAAAGCAGAAAATATTATTGTCCTGAAATAAAATTATAATCTAGTGGGAACAATTGCTGATGACATTAGAGTAGGTACTGGAGATAAAGAAGCACTTCCTATTTCTAGACATAATAGGAATTCTGCAGTGTGGAGTAAAATGGTTCATTGAAATATTGTGATCTGTAGTCATTTAAAAAGTTACAGCAAGACAGCTGCTGTACATGGGAAGGCAACAAATGCTATGTGACCAGAGATGGCTGGCATGACATGTGCATCTTATGCAATCATGTTCACAACTATCTTAAAAATATTCTGTGGAAAAGTCTTTTTTTTTAATTATAATGGCACCAAAACCATCAAACTAGCCCACAAAGCAAACTAGCCCACAAAGCATTATAGTAGCACAGAAATAATGTTATTTACTGAAGAAACAATCTACAAAATGGTTATATCCCCAAATAGTAAAGCATTGTGAGGTACTGCATTTTCAGTAATTCAATGATTTGTTATAATCCTCCAGAGATAACTCCTAGAAAATGTCCTTTTCTTTCTTAAGTGATGTTTTTGAACTGGTTTTCCTTGCACCAGAGCTCTCCTCCCATGGAGGCAATGAGGGTAGCATAATTAAGAGCCAATTACATTTATCTTAACATAATGCCTTTGACAAGCTGGTTTAGTAGGGAGTAACTAGGCTGCTATTCTGATTCTTTATTTTTCTCAATGGCTGGACAGAAGAATTAAGCAAATGAATTAAGTGCCAAAGGCTAAGCTACTATTCAAGGTTGAATCTAGCCTTTCCTCTGTTTACCCTAAGGAGTATTTTTCTGTTTTTAGCTCTATTCGAAACATTCTGCCAGAACATTCTAAATGATCTATGTTTCAATAAAATTTGAATGCCTCATGTTTTCTGTGTTCTGATAGGAGAAAATTGGAAATGTTTTGAACATACCAGGCATAAAATAACTGGGAGCTTGGGACAAATATGCTCACTTTCCCCCCCAACCCCATGGCTAAATAAATAATTAAAAAACATTGCTTCTGTTGTTCCCAATAGGGATTTTAACTTCTTAATTTTTAAAAAATATGCCCTTTTTTTTACATAGATTATTTCCCAAATAGCAGTTAATATAGACTATCACGCTATCTCATTCAAACAACAAGTGTGTTTTCCAATCCATTCGCCTTATAGAAAGAAGCTGAACAAAAAGTTCTTTGCTAGATGTGTATTCCTATTTGTTTCTGCAAAAACAAAATTCCTTCTTAATTCTTGTATCAATAACAACATCAACATTATAAAACCTAAATAAAATTAAATATATATTTGCAGCTGCAGTAGCCAATACATTTATCATATGTACATGTATAACTGGGCAAAGTATAGGCATCATAAAAATAGAAATTAGCACAGAATATTATAAAAAATTATAAAGCAGCAAAAGCCTATAGACTAAAAAGCCCATACAATATAAACAAATGAACATAAAATCAGTAAGAATGTACCACCAATGAACAAAACATGTATTTAAATAACTGGTCTTAGCATTTGCAACCTATCAGCAGCATGTCTAAGGGGTTATCCCCACTCTAGCCAAGGTCCTAAGTCTAAAGCCAGGTCTTCAAGGCCCTATGAAATGCCAGCATCATGAGAGCTTATATTTTTATCTTTGTATAGTTTTATTTTTGTATGATTGTAAGCTAACAAGAGTTACTCTGAGGTAAGATGGGTGGCCAATAAATAATTTATTTTCTAAATAAATATATCAATCATTTAATCTTAGGGGGAACCTCATTCCAGAGGACAGGTGCTACTCCAGAGAACACTTCTGGAGTCTCAGTAGATGATATTATATAATCACTCCATCAGATCTAAATCAATAGCAGCATGGACATCCCTGCTGTTATATTAATTAGCATATACTTAAAACAAACATTATAAAAAAATTTGCACAAGATTTTAGGACCAAACATAGTCTTTCATAAGCAGTCTCTCATAGGTAGTACTGGAGTTATTTAAATTTGAGATTATGAGTACATGAATCCCTCTAGTCTGTTCCCATCCATGAAAGGAAGCTGGTAATACTGTAGGGACTACTCATGGAACTCATGGAATTGAGAAGGTATAATCCCATCTAGTGCAGTTTGTGGGCCCTTATCCACCATATCACTGTACAGGGGTGTCAAACTTAAGGCCCGGGGACTGGATCTGGCCCATGGGGTGCTTAGATTTGACCTGTGGGGCTGCCCTGGAAACAGCACAGGACCATCCCACAGTGCCTCTGCCAGAGAAGACGGACCTCGGGAGGGATCTCCTGAACTACATTTTCGCTGTCAGAGGGTTGCAGGAGGCCATCACAGCCAAAAACAGATCATGTGAAGCCCTCAGGCAGTCCTTCTATTTTTGCTGGCAGAGGGTTGTAGGAGGCCACTGCAGCCAAAAACGGAGCTCAGCAGCCTGTTTTCACTGGCAGAGCACTTGGACCACCAAAGGCACCCCCAATAGTGACATCGAGCTGGCCACACCCACCCTGGCCCCCTGAGGTTAAACACAACCCTGATGCAGCCCTCAATGAAATCAAGTTTGACACCCCTGCTGTACAGACAGTGATCCAAAATATGCATATTTTGATTAAATGATATGGAAAAGTACACTTAACTTTAAAGTTCCTAAGGACCTTCCCCAATGATTTTATACAGTTGTAAGTAACACTGGAGCTAAAGCAGTGCTTTGTAGCATTCCACAATTTATTGCCAGGGTGTAAAAACATGGCCACCAAATCATACTCACAAGTGATTACACCCACAAGTACAAACAAATTCATAATCTACTCCTAACTTTGTTTAATCATTTTACATGCATACAGTAATATAGGTCCACTTGGTAGAATTGGCAACACAAATATGTATGAAGTTTCAAAATAATAAATATTATGTGAAACAGAGACAATGAGAATGAGAGAATGAATTATTTTTTTAAAAAAAATATGGTAGCATGTTGCCTACCAGTTCCATTCTTTGAAATTTACCTGTCATGTGTCCTCATGAAATCCCAAAGTTTTGAAATACCATTCTGAAAAAAAGTAATATGTTATATTAACATTCAGTCTGTTCCCATGCAAATCAAACAGTTAACTTTCAAGTTCGTTTTTAAGTTATAAATGCCAGTTATTTTGAAAGCCCCTCTAAATGTCCTACTTCTGATTGAAAAATTGCACATATGCTAACCAGCTGATGTGAAAAAGCCAGGTTTTATCTACATATTTTTCTTGGCAATAGTGTGGAAGTCGTTTCCCCATTGTCTTCTTGGAGTACTTTTCCCCCCAACAGTTCAATCTGGAATGCAGTCCTGAGATTTCCTGATGGATTCCCATCATTATATCAAACCTTCTCTAGTTTAGCCATTACTAAACTATGCAATGCTACTGAATTAAGTCTCAATATGGTAAAAATTGCTGTTATATTAGATGGCTATTAAAAGTCTTTCTTAGAAAGTCAGCACAGGGCGTATACTTTGACATACAACTGACTCTGGCCTTTTAATAGTCAAAAAATTCACATTGGCTAAGATAATTTATAGTTCTTTCCATGCCAGTGGACAGATTTGGATCTTTGGCAGTTCATCTTAACACTGTTATTAGGCTTGAAACAAGAAAATTACACAGGTAGAATTCAAGACAGTAACATATTGATAAGGAAGAGCTTAAAGGTCAAAACCAACTCTTTCCAATCACTTGTGCTAATGTTGAGTTCAAATCTGTTCCTCCTCATAGAGCACGCTACTGCTTCCAGACACCAAGAACAAAATCTCAACACTATCATTTGGTTTGGCCAGAGATCTATAACTACTATCAGCATACAGTATTAAGAATGCTTCACTCCTTACTGACAGATGACCTCACCCATTGGTTTCATGTAGATGTGAAACAGGGTGGGGAGAGCCCTGAGTGCTGAGAAACTCTACGCTGGCCCCCATCAACACCAAGTGGAACTGACCCTGGGAGAAGAAAGAAAACCATTGAACTACTTTGGCTCCCCCACTTATAACTTTTTGAACTGATCCAGGAAAATATCACAATCAACCATACTGAAAGCCACCAAACAGATCAAGAACAGGGGATGGATACATAGTGCCCATCCTATTCCTGCCATAGATTATTCACAGGAATGATCAATTGCTATTTCAGTCTCATATCTAGACATATCTAGACAAAATCTAGTCAGATTTTGACTGAAAGGGGTATAGATAATCTCCAAATTAGAAAGGGACCTACAATTGCCCATCTTTCAGGGATTTTTAGGAAACAGTTGTTTACTAACAACCCTTGTTTACAGAGGAGTAAAAGTACTTCCTTTTAAAAGCCGATTAATCGGTACAATGTTATCCAGTTTAATAGCTTTCTCTAGTTTACATTATGTTGTTGTGGATTGGAATGAAAATATTCTTTTTGTCTTTGCTACTAGTGTAACACAATGCAGATCAGCTTTGTGCAGTTAAGTTTCTATTGTGCCAAATACCGACTTCACACTGACGGTCCAGTATGAAGGCTGCTAATTATTAATAGCAAGCAGTCAGTTACCAATGGTTATATGGCTCTGTGTACTTTACAGCACATTAAATCTAACGTACTTATGGTGATTTTATCAGGTAATACACAGAATGACAATGATTTATCTTCTATTCAACAAACTCATGTTTATAAAATAATGAAGACATAACAAATGGGGAATCAACCTGGTCTTTCAAGGCTTCCCTTCATTGCCCCAGATCAGTAACCAACAAAATGTTTACCATGCAGACATTCGCAATAGTAAGGTGAGGGCTCTGTTACCGCCCCTATTGCTATTCTTGTCAATAGGCTGAGGAATGTTTTTCTAGTGTCTCATGTATATAGAGGAAGCTAGTAGCAAAAGCAAACACTATTAACCCTGGAGTGCTAGCTCGCTAGCTCTACACAAAAATGCGCCCCTATTAGAAACTGCTTGAATGCTGGCATTTGTCAAGTAAAAGAAAACTCTTGCAGAGAAACCTATTTATGTATTTTTAAATGTTCAGTCACTAAACAGATTCACTTGCAAACATTCATTTAGTGACCATTCAAAGTTACAACAGCATTGAAAAAGGATCAAGGGTCGCTTGACCCTTGCAGTGTTCCCATGGTTACGTGAACAAAACTTGGATGCTTGGCAACTGGTATGTATTTACAGTAGCAGTATCCCAGGGTCATGTGAATACCCTTTGCAACCCTCTGACAAGCAAAGTCAATGGAGAGGCCAAATTCACTTAACAACTGTGCTACTGAACTCAACAACTATAGTGATTCACTTAACAACTATGGCAAGAAAGGTCATAAAATGGGGAAAACTCACTTAATAACACTCTTGCCCAACAACAAAAAAGTTGTGTCTGTAAGCTGAGGACTCTGTAGTCACTCCCATGCTTTGGAACTCCCTTCCAGTTGAAATTCATTCACCTCTTCCCTCTAGTCTTTAGGATTGCTTTTGAAGACCCATCTGCTCTGCTTTGCATGGGAGGTGACCTATGATTTAAAAGTGGGGCTGCCAGTGCATGGCATTTTAATTGGTGAAAAAGAAATTTCTTTGATTATTTTTTTTTACAGCTATTACAATTTATTTTTACACATTTATATTGCTAGCTACCTATACTCTGTGGGAATAGACAGCATACAAGCAAAATAAATAAGCAAGCTTATTGCATATTAACCACCTGCCATCTAACCAAAACAACAAAATTAATATCTTTTCAATCCTATATCTCCATGGCTCTGTTTGAATAAATATGAGGTTACCTGCATTTAAAAACTGAACATATCTACACCGTGTGCACAATTATTAGGCAAGTATTTTGACCATATCATCATTTTTATGCATATTTTCTACCTCCAAGCTGTATAAACTTGAATGCTTAGTTGGCATAAGCATATCAGGTGATGTGTATTTGTGTAATGAGGGTGTATGTGGCCTAAGGAGATCAACACCCTATATCAAAGTGTGCATAGTTATTAGGCAGCTTCTTTTCCTCAGGCAAAATGGGCTAAAAAGAGATTTGACTGACTCAAAGTCAAAAATCGTAAAAAGTCTTTCAGGGGGATGCAGCACTCTTGAAATTGCTAAGATTTTGGATGTGATCACAAAACCGTCAAACGTTTTGTTGCAAATAGTCAATAGGGTCACAAGAAATGTGTTGAAAAAAGAGGGGGTTCCGCCGGGCAACTTCCGGTCGCCGGCTGCCAAAACTGGCAGCCCCGACCAGCTGGCCCATAAATTGCCGAGAAACGGCAGTCATCCGCCGTTTCTCGGCTTTAAAGCTTCCCCCCCCGGGCAAAGGGGAGGAAGCGAGTCGTCTGTGCCTGGGCAGGGCCCCCCAAAGTCCCCAGAAGTCTCAATCTGGGGCTTTGAAGGCAAGGCCCCCCCGGAAAGGGTGCGGACGGGCTCCGGACCAGCTGGTTCGCCTGCGCTATGCAGGACAAGATCGGGAGACCTGTCCTTGGTGCTGAAGAGGGAGAAAATAAATAAAAATGGATCTTT
>JANHFR010002945.1:222258-234360 GCA_032468015.1 Mimophis mahfalensis | reverse complement strand
GTTGAAAATGTAATCTTAAAACTTTTTCAATTAAAAAAAAAAAGAAATGTGTTGAAAAAAGAAGACTGCCAAAGATTTGAGAAGAATCAAATGTGAAGCTAGCAGGAACCCGTTATCCTCCCGTACTGTCATATTCCAGAACTGCAAGTTAGCTGCAGTGCCCAGAAGTACAAGGTGTTCAATGCTTAGAGACATAGCCAAAGTAAGGAAGGCTGAAACCCGACTACCACTGAACAAGACACATAAGTTGAAATGGCAAGACTGGACCAAGAAATATTTAAAGACAGATTTTTTCAAAGGTTTTATGGACTGATGAGAATGACTCTTGATGAACCAGATGGATGGGCCCATGGCTGGATCAGTAATGGGCAGAGAGCTCCACTTTTGACTCAGATGCCAGCAAGGTGGAGGAGGGTACTGGTATGGGTTGGTATTATTGAAGTTGAGCTAATTGGACCTTTTTGGGTTGAAGATGGACTCAAAATCAACTCCCAAACCTACTGCCAGTTTTTAGAAAACACTTTCTTCAAGCTGTGGTACAGGAAAAAATCTGCAACTTTCAAGGCCACTGTGATTTTTATGCAGGACAATGTTCCATCACATGCATCAAAATACTCCATTGTGTGGCTAGCCAGTAAAGGCCTTAAAGATGAAAGAATAATGACACGCGCCCCACTTCCTCACTTGACCTAACCCCTATTGAGAACTTGTGGGACCTTCTTAAATGGGAGATTTATGGTGAAAGAAAACGGTACACCTCTCTGAACAATGTCTGGGAGACTGTGGTTGCTGCTGTACAAAAAGTTGATCGTCAACAGATCAAGAAACTGACAGACTCCATGAATGGAAAGCTTATGAGTGTTAGTGAAAAGAAAGATGGCTATATTGGCCACTGATATATTTTTTTTAACTGTCAGAAATGTTTATTTGTAAATTTTGAATTGTTTATTATTCTCATTTTAACAGATCAAAATAAATGAGATGGGAAAATTTTCATTTTTCATCTAGTTGCATAATAATTTTGCACACTAATAGTTGCCCAATAATTGTGAACACATAGATATTCTAAGAAAGCCATAACCTCACTTTTACTTTTTTTAAATATTTAGGATTGAGGTTTATTAACATATTGGATTGACTGAGAGCACTGGTTGTTCAATAATAAAATTAATCCTCAAAACTACAGCTTGCCTAATAATTGTGCACACAGTGTAGATTGGTGGTAGAGGATCTTATGGAGGATGTTCTGCAAGTGAATAAGGAACCTCTGCTCCCATTGTAGGAAGAAACGACTAGCCATTGATTGGATTTTTAAAAACAAGATGCTCACATGAGAGAAACTACTCTTTATGCCATTCAGGCTTTGTACTTGAAACTAAAATTGTTGGGTCCATGCAAGGCACTAAATCTTTAATATGGATTAACAAAATGATTTATAGCATATCATAGCATAGTATACCATGGGCAAGCAAATACATCTTATATCAGATTGCAGCTTGTAATTATATTAAACTGGGTTCCTACCCCATCAAGTATCAGGTCTCTCTGTAACTAATGCTTTCTGCAGAGATATTGCCTTATTTTTCAGGCAGGTGCCCTATAATGCAGGTATGTTATATGATATGATATATGAGAAAACAAGGATTTAAAATACACCCACCACCTACTGTATTTAGATTTCATTTCCCTTAGTTGTGAAAACTAAGCAAGAGAACAATCCTTAACATCCTCTGAATGGACCTCAAGCTCACCAACTCAGACCTAGGAACAGCTTTATGGCAAGAAAAAACATTTTGAGGGTACACAGAAAAGAAAAGAAAAAAAAGGATGGTGATGACAACAGGTATAAACATGAACCTGGGAAGAAAAAGGAAAGGAAGAACAATACTTAATGGAGATGAGACAATCAGACAATGAATGAGTAAAGAAAGAGGGAGAAAAACTTTAGGCAAGTTTACATAAAAGGATTAAACACCATAGATAAATGTTTTTAAGCAAGACGTAATTTCCAAGCTAATCTTAAAAGATAAGTATGCTTTTCATCAGGGAGGTACAAGTATTTGAGGTCTTGCTAATTTCTTTTTTTATGGGTCCTATTTTTTTTACCAGCAATATAAAGGAATTCCCTATTCCTGATACAGAGCAATTATTTGGGGTGGGATGGGGAAATCACTTTCTTACTAGTTATGGACATTTGCATCTCAGGTAATATAACTAGGAAAAGGAACTGATCTGCTTAAGAGCTGCCTTTAGTTAGCCAAATAAAATAAGAATAGAACTCCATGCAAGGCAGTTTCAAATGTTATCATGAAAATTGAAAATATCCTCCCTCTCTATACTGTCCTGCATAATAATTGAATTGTTGAGCACAAACAACAAAAACACACTGAGGAATAGATTATGTGCCTAAGGGCAGAATGAAATGCTTAATACTTTCTTACACGTTGCACTATCCTGATTTTATTAGCTAAAACATTACTTTATTTAACCGTCTTCTATTTTAGCTAATGAAAACTAATTTCAGATCCCATGTAGTTTGCAAAGCAGGACTACCGGTAACTTGGATGGTTTAATTTGATTGAGGCTTTTTCTTTTTCTTTTTTGCCAACTGCACTATTGATGCCAGTTTCTGTCATGTGCCATCAATAGCTAACACAACGAGTGACTATGGCAATGCCCCTGAACACTTTGTACCTCTAGGTCAATGTGAACTTGATGGAGTTCATTTGCGCACTATTTCCCCCTGCATGCTTTCCCCTCTGTATTGTTAATTACATAAGCTTGGGAGGAATTTTCAGGTCTTTCAGCTGTCTTCTTGTAAATAAAATAATGAGAAAGAAAAACCCCCTCCAAGGTTTTACCTTCACTGCTACTGCTTAAAACATCATTATTTAAAGAGTAATATAAAGCCAAATCTCCATATGGTATTGTGATATCAGAATTATCAATATAAACTGTGCATCACAAGACAGAGGTAGCACATTTCAGCTTATACAAATTTCTCTGTAAAAACAAGAGCTCTTTTCTACACAGCATGCAAAAAGCATAATCTTCCAATTCTTCCTGATATGGAAGACAAAATCGCTGCCAATTCAAAAGTTATTTCCCATACCCTTAATATGGACAGTCAAGGTACTATAGTGAATATAATGCTGAAGATGGATCTAAATTTATATTTGTATTGCAGATAATATGCCTGCCACAAGAAACAATCAAATTGTTGATTTTTCTCAGCCACCTACTACAGACTTCTCACGCGAATAACAAAATTAATCCACATGTAAAATAGGGTAGTGTACATACAAACTCCTTGAATTTCTTGGAGGAAGGGTGATACATCCCAGTAGCAAAGCAGATACTTTTCATGCAGAAGGTTCCAGATTCAATTACAGCTATTTTTCAGATAGAAGATAATATTATCTGGAGCAGTGGCTCCCAACCTTTTGAACACCAGATTTTTCCGCTGACTGGAGGGGGCGTGGTTTCATGGGCTGCCTGCATCCCGCAGAGAGGGCTTACTTGTTTGAGCGGATCTGTTGCTGGCATGTCATGAACCAGTGCCAGTCCGTGGACCAGGGGTTGGGCACCCCTGATCTTGATTGTTTAGCACAGACAGTAAACACCGAACTAAACGGATTAAGAATAGGATATATAATAGCAATAGCTATAAAGAGCTTGTTTGGGGTTTGTATGTTTTATGGGCCCAATATTTTTTGTTTATTCAGCAAACTGTAATTAAAGCAAACTTAATTTAATGCACTATATAAACCCAGTCAGCATAACATCTTTTCATGTTTCCAAATATAACGAAGACCTTGACTCCTTGACCCTATTCCCAAGATAGATTCTCTTCTCTCTTTTTAAAACAGAGCCAGTTTAATGGACTAGAAATTAGGAAGCGTGAGTTCCAATTCTCCTTTAGGCATGAAAGTTAGCTAGGTGAGTTTGGGCCACTAATTCTCTCTCAACCCAACCCACATTACAGGATTGTTCTCATGAGGAATATAGAAGACAGAAACATGAGTTGTACAAAATAAAGGTGTAATATAAATATAAAGATTAATAAATATTGTAGCAAGGTTAAACACCTACAGTGGCCACTTATAACAAAAATAAATGACTAAGGCATGCATATTTGCAAAACAGTCTGTTGCTAAACACATTGTAAGCCGCCCTGAGTCTTCGGAGAAGGGCGGGATATAAATGGGATTAAAATAAAAATAAAAAATAAAATATGTTGATGTCTATCTATATGACAAATATAATGAATAATCTGAATAAGAAAAATTTGAAAATAATTATTATATACTAGTAATGAATCTCATCATAGTGACTAAATTATTTATGATCCTATTGTTCAGGCTGAGACCCAGTTCTCATTGTTGCAAATTCAAAGTCTGTCTGATGGTTCTGATCTTTGAATTACACACTAACTGCACTCTAACCTTGTTCTACCCATTAGGCAATGTAAGGCAGCATGTTTTGATTTCCATTTAGTTATTTAGTTTTTTAGAGTTTCTATTAATGATTTAGCATCATTTTTACTACTCTAATTTCTGACTCAGACCCCATGTCATAAATGGAAATAAAACCCTTTTTTTATAATGATAAAAATTGTGAAACCAAACCAAAACACTACTGTTGAACCCTTTTCTAGACACTGCCAGAAAAATAATCTCAGTATCTCAGCAGTTACCTAGCTTCCACATTCAAAGCCAGCTATAAATAAGTATAACAATTGACTCAGACTTTAATCTGCATCCAAATTTCAATTGACCAATCTAAACAAAATATAACAAACCGTAAACTTGAGAATACCAATTTCTTCCCATGCAATCATCTGAAAGGTGTACACTTCCAAGCCATTTAATTTTAACTGACAATATCCATTCACTCTTTATACTAATTTTTATAAGTTTTATATTTTGACAAGCAACTATAAGGAAAACACATCCATAAGGTTATGGCTATATAGCTTATTCTGTGAAGGTATTTTTCCCCCCACCATTAGGAGGTAAAACAAACATTTCTGAACATGTTTTCTTTGCTCATTCATCTATTAATGTGATACCACAAATACCATAGCTAAGAGCACTGTGTTCATTCAGCTATGAAACTTACTAAATGGCTTTGGACCAGTCAGTATCTCTTAGTCTAACTCCCTCTTATAGTATTCAGCATGCAAAAAGAATAGCTCCATCAAGAATGCACTGAGCAAGGAAATGAGGGACATAAAAAGGAAGTACTGTGTTTTAATAAACATATTACTGTAAACAAGCATTGTGGTGGAAAGCAAGGGCCCCTGAGACTCCAGTTTCTGCCTCTGCTGAAACATCCAGCTGGTTATTCTCAGTGTTGTCCTTTATGCTGTTTGTAGCTCCTCTCAGCAGCGGGAACCCCACAGCTTCAAAAATGGATCTTTTGCATATAATGTAGTGTCTGCAGAAGAGTGCTCCAAATGCACCCAGTCCTTAGCATACAGATCCCATGCGCTATCCCAAAACTGGAACCAATAAATACCACAAACAGACCGCTCTACACACAGCAAGAAAAATGACAAAAACTCTCTCACGAACACCCCACTGTAACATTAGAGCTTCTCCAACCCCAAATGTAGTTCAGGGTGCTATGCAATCAGTTCTGAGGCAACTGAAAATTGACTTTCTAAGGCATATTTTATCTTCCAGCAAGTACGGTACTCTTATCTGAAAGAAAGAGGATCAGTAGACATGTTGCTGATATAAGAAACCATACAGTGAATTCTTTTGAATTGCCAGTATTTCTGCATAAAAATTAACTAAAAGGTCATTTATATATTTATCGGGGAATATGATCCAAAGCGACATATTTGTGTGGCAAAAGTAAACTTTCACTTTCCGTAACTGCTGTGCCCTGCTTGGGTATCAGTAATTGCAACTAAACGTTGCTGATAACTGTTGATCAGTTCTGCATATCAGCTTGTAGGAATTAGAGCACATTCGTCCTTATAGAACAGCTTCAACTCAGGGCTCACATCAACTGCCCACTTCGTGTCCTTCCATTTATACAGGCTTAAGGTCAGAACTTGGTCATTCCAAAACATTAACTTTCATATGGGCTGCTTCATCCCCCACCCCTGGGATCACCGAAAAACGTGACGTGCAGAAGCCGAGGGATTGAAGAGGACCTGCCTTCAATCCCTCGGGGGTAGGCAGGGCTACGGCAGTATTGACCCGAGTATAAGCCGAGGGTGACTTTTTCAGCACATTTTGGGTAGTGAAAAACTTGGCTTATACTTGAGTATATACAGTAAGTACCACTATACAAATAGGAGATTAACATTGCTACAATGTTTTCCTTGCTAACTAGTTTACTGAGGCCAGCAGTTAAATTATGGTTATAAGTGGGATGTAACAACTGACACCAGTGCAAAGTGATTCCAGAAAAAGAAAGTAAAATTTTAATGTTTGGATTTAAATATGAAAATACTAAAGGTAGACATTATGTATCACTTAGCATGATGAGCAATTTCTAAATAATGTTTAGATTTACTCATACTTAATTTGACATCAGTCTGGTGTCTGATGTAGGCGAGATTAAGATAAATTCATGTACATTCATACAACAATGGTGGATATTGCATCTACTGAGTAAACATTATAGAAATATAATCATGGAAAAATATTTTTGCAATATTTTCTGCCAAAGGATTCCATATTGTTTACATGAGAGATAATGGCTAAGATAATGGCCATTTAGAAGAACCAAATAAGGTGTAAATGCCCTAATGAAGGCACATAATAGAATATAAGCCACATTTCTTAGAGGCAAAGAGCCAAACAGGACCAGTTGACCAAGGGGTTTTTGCCTTCTTTGCTTTCAGCAAGAAAATATCAGGTAAACAAGCAAACGTTTTCAGCCAGCTAGGTTGTGATGCGTAATTAATTCTGACTCTTTTACGTTGCTAAGTAAGATTCGTCCTTATTAGTACATGGTTGGCACTATTTGGCAAGTTCAGGACTGCAGGCTAGCTTGGGGAAAAACATTATGCAAGAAGGCAGTGACAATCCACACCTACATTATGAGAAGAAAATGGATATGTTTATAAAAGTCACAAGAAGGTGAACTCTATATGAAAGCAACTTAGTGCTTTTGAAAGACCCTAGAAGAATGGCACTATCAGATTTTTTTTACCCCTTATCCCTTATTATTTTTATAAACAACTCAAGGTGGTGAACATATCTAATTCCCTTCTATTATTTTCCTAGTCCTCCGTTTTCACTCTGAAACACTTGAAAAATGTTGAAAAACAAATAGTGCAGAAGGGAAGAGAAATCAGATATGTGACACTGAACAGGAGGAACTACATAAAAGTGTTCCATAACATGAGAAGAGAACGTTATTCTGTCTAAGTACCGTACACTTTTTACCTCTCTTTTTTTTTTTGAGGGTTATATGGAAAAATTATTGGAGAAGAACTGAAATAATTATTTTAACTTTGGTAGCTTCATCTAATGTTCTTTCCATCTTTAAAATTAGAATCACAAAAGCCTTTTAACAAGCCATCCTCACACTGATAAAAAGCAAAGGCAGTTTGCATCTCAGCCTCCAAAGTACCACAGAAGCCATTTTCCGCTCACTTACTTCAAAAGCCATTAAAGCAGCTTGTTGAAGGACAGCTGTAGGGGGTTAATGGAAGGCAAGGCTTAGAAACAACATTTACATTTTTTTTTCCTGAAGAGTTTCTCACAGGTCCTTCCAACAAAAATGACAAAGATCTTCACAATTCTTACCCATCTACCAGAATCAATGGAAAACAGAATACTACCACCTTCAGTGTTTTTTTTTAAATATGCTTTTTAAAGAAATATAGAAGATATAAAAAAGAAAATATATCACATGCATCCCTGTTTCCTGCATTATTTCAGTTTCATTTTAAAAATATATCCAGCAGAATGTGTCTAATTTCTTGATGAAGCAATAAATTACATAAAAGTGAAGATAAATACATCCTTTAAAATTTCCATAAAATATCTTTGACCAGTGAGGACATCATCCTATTTGTAATGATTGTGGACAAAGGATTAAAACTGTACATTTTATTTCAATTAATTAAAAAAGGGAAGGAAATTCATACTTGGTCATAATTTGTTTTGAAATTTTAAACTATTTAATATTAAGGGTTTTGGTCCAACAAAGCCATCGTGCCTATTTCAATTTTTATGATACCAGTTAATGATTTGTATTATTTCAGGCTTGTCCCACTTCTACAAAATCAGACTCTGCAAGGTAGATAATTTGAAACTTTCAGATTTTAAGTTTTCTTTCCTCTAACTTTGGGTACTTTGCTTACTTCTGTGGAAAAAATGAAGTACATTGGCTTGGCTCTAATATTTCTAATAGAATTGCCCTCATTATCAGAAACAACCTCAAATAGGGATTTCTTATAACTATCTACCAGTCTCAACGTTGACTGGGAGGAATCTTTTACCCTCCTCCCTGCCGAAGTTTTTCAGCTGTGTGATGTTTGAGGGTTTTCTTGCATACATAGCCTATTTCAAATTACTCCATAGCATTCTGATGCGGTTTAGACAGGCTTTGACTTTGTTACTTCAGAACTCGTCATCTTTTTTCAAGTGCAAAGTCCATTTTTGGTTGGGGTTCAGTCTTCAGGAGATGCTCTCACATTATCCTCTAGCATCCTCTGGTACAATGAAGAATTCATAGTAGATTCTGTGACGATGAGCTCCCCAAGCCCTGGTGCAGCAAAGCATCCCCAAACAATATAACTTCCACCACCATTATAGTTTATAGTTTTATACTTTATAGTTGGTTTTCTGGTTCAGTGCAGGCTTTCCTTTACACCAAACCTGTATTTGGATATTGTGCCAAATAACTATACTTTTGCCTTGCCTCTCCAGAACTATAATGTTATGTGGGAATGACCTTAAAGGGCAAGGGAAAGGGATGAGGTCTAGGGAATATCTGACAAGAGGGGGAGGACTTCTAAGTAGCTTAACAATCAGAGAAAGAAACTCAGGAAGAGCTCGCCCTAAGTGATCAGGCTGTTAAAAGTGACAGTAGGAGATTTGTACTTTCACACTTGCAAGATTGGTAATATTGTTTTACAATAAATAGAATTAGCTCATCAATTTGTATTTCCTATCTGGTTTACCTGGGAGAAGGCTGACAAGAACAATTCTTTGAGAAGTCCTGGTCTTTGCCTAGATGTTTATGAATAAACTTTAGCCTTACTCTGATATTCCTTCTGGAGACCAAAGGTTTTCTCTTGGCACGCCTCCCATGTTGTTCTACTTTGTGCAGCTTCTTTCTAATAGTAGACTAATGTCCTCTGATATCAGTGGTAGTGAGAGTTACCTCTAGGTCACGTGGTGAAATTCTGGGATTTTTAGAAACTTCTTTCAGCATCTTGTGTTCTGCTTCTAGGCTTTACTTAGGAAAGTAAATACGTACTTTACAAATTAAATTTTGTCCCTCTGCAGATGGTGTTCCAGGCAGTGGAATGCTTGATGTCCAATTTTTGGGTGAAGTTTTTAAATCCCCTTCCAGACCGATAGGCATCTGTAATCTTTTTAATAAGGCCTCTGAGAGCTCTTTTAACTAGGCATGGTAATAGCACACACTAAAATAAATCAAACTAAATCTCTGAGATTTAAATTGGACAGGTTCTTCCCTTCTAAAATATTGTAATCATTTTTATCTGATCTGGTACACCTGATTCTACTTGTAGATATCTGAAGTATTGCTAAATGTAGAGGTATAGTTTTCCATATATGAAAGTGACATTTGTGTTTATTTAAATTTATTTGTAAAATTTATTGGGTATCTATCTTACCACATAGTAACTCTAAGCAGCTTACAATATTAAAATTGCACAATGTACTACAACATGTAAATGGTATACAATATTTGTTATATTATATCCCATTTATCCAGCAATATTGTTGAAAAGAAGATCAAATATGGTATGTTAGAATACGATGAAGAAGTTAAATAATTCAATGGGGTGTATCTACTTTTTCACACGATTGTATATACAGTAAATGAATGCTGCTACTTGGATTTTGGGAGATATAAGTACTTCAAAATATTTAATTGAAGAGATAATTCTTGGGGAGAATTAAAAATATAATTCTGTGTTGCAGATGTCATAGGACTAGCAGATTCTTGAAACTGCCTTTTAAAACAAACAGACAGACAGACAGACAGGCAGGCAGACAGACAGACAAAAACACAAAATGATGGAAACATTATTCAACAACTTCCTCTAAAGCTGAGCTTTGCAAATCTTTCTGAATGCAGGCCAACAGCATGCTGTGGCAGACTTTCCTGGTAGACTATTCCATAACCTGAGGGCAATGGCAGAGAACTGAGGTGTCATTACCTCCCACAACGATGGCAAATAAAGCAAAGGACCTGATGAATAACGTAATTGGAGAGCAAAAAAACCCTTATCCCACTTTATGGGATAGAAATGATAATCTCAAATGTAATGCCGTTATAAAATCTGCAGAGTACTTAAAACAGCAACCTAAATTGAGAAGCTATTTAGATGCTATGCTTCTTCATTTTATTGAGCACAATCCAGCATACAAAAATTCAGTCTCCTTTTTGCATTATTCTGCCTAGCTTCAGCATCATAAACTTTTTAACCTCAGAGACTATCTAAGGATCTGACCTACGAATAATCATATGTTTTTAAATACCTAGAATAAATAGTACTTAATGAAGAATTTAAAAACTTTTGAGTTAGAAGTGCTCTAATAAGGAAACCTGGTATTCTCTTTTTTAAAAGAAATAAAAAGTAATTTAAGTAATTGAGGTGAGTACTATGGAAAGCTATAATTTATTTACAGAAGCATTTATAGGTACTGATATTAGATTTGTGAACTCCCAAGAGCTCACAAACCTAATGTGCATTTTAAAGAAATTCAGGGGAATTTTAATTGACAAACTCATTTTTGCAGGCTCCAGAACCCACTCTGAAGGTATCACTACATTTCAATGATACAGTTTCTGAAATTGCTTGATGCTTGATGCTTGATGCTATCCTAAAGTCCAATATTATGAATAGCAGTATCATATATTTAAAATACTCATTTCAGAAAATGCCCATTTTAAAAAATGGGCAAAGGCCACCTGTTTGCAGCAAGCAGTGCCAATTGCACTAGTAATCAGGAGACAGGTATTTATTTATTGCATGACCATACTTTCCAAATGTTTATAATAGGAAATATATTAATAAAATAGCAACAAAAGCATTTTAACTCAGAATTTTTTTAAGAATAAAAAATCCTCCTGGCATATTTTTGAAATTGCTTCCAATATGAATATGACAAAATCTGCTTGTTTGAATTTAAGTAAAAGCTGGAGAATCCAGAGCATTTATTTATTTGTTTGTATCTCGCCTTTATCATCTTATTATAACTTAAGATAGTAAACTTATCCAACATATCTTATTCCTTCTTTTTCCCCATAACAATCACCTTGTGAAGTGAGTTGGGTTGAGACAGAGTGACTGGCCCAAAGTCACAAAGATGGCTTTCATGGTTAAGATGGTACTTGAACTCATACTGCTGCTTTCTAGCCTGATGCCTTAACCACTCAATGAAATTGGCCCTTATTACTATCCATAAGCATTTTGCCTGCAAAACACAGCTACGGTTTGAAATTCTGTATCTTAATGAATTAAATAGGCTGCATAATACATGCAGGAACTAAAGACAGAGGATTGACAAGACAGCTTATTATTCAGAGCTGAGGTAAAATGCTTCCACTTTTGACATAACTTCTGTATACTCGCAAAGCCCATTCCATGTTTATTTTGTAAATCAAAAACAATCTATATACCCAATCTTACAAAAAACTTTGTAAAAGGTGGTGCTTTTGCAATTTTGATTTCAGAGCTAATTCTCAGAAAAATGAGCAATGAGAATAGAATTGAAGGCATGCAATTTGATAGATTTTTATGTAAGCATTGCTTACAATACTGCTTACAATAAAAAATAAATTGCCCCTATTTTTTATTGTCTTATCCAATAAAATTTTATTATTTATTTATTTATTTATTTAATTATATTTATATACCGCCCTTTTCCGAAA
>JANHFR010002945.1:171564-182317 GCA_032468015.1 Mimophis mahfalensis | reverse complement strand
AAGAAAGAAAGAAAGAAAGAAAGAAAGAAAGAAAGAAAGAAAGAAAGAAAGAAAGAAAGAAAGAAAGAAAGATTATTATATTCCCTGAACTGTTATGTGCTCTGGTAATGTAGGTTTCTGGAACACTCAGGTTTCAGCAGTCAGCATCCATTGCCAGATAGTTGCAGAGATGCTAACCCCACCCCATTAAGGGGAAGATGGGATCAGCCAAAAGGCATCACAGTGCAAGTGGAATGATTGAGCATTCTTCCCTTGTAACAGCATGCCTTGTAATGTGGGAATGCTATTTTAGAAGACTGTGCAAGACAAATAGGAAGACTTGCAGAGACTAAAGGTCTCAGTCACCACAGTTTATGATTGGTAAATGGCTCCATTGTTTCCAGGAACAGAGACAACCAACACTCCTGGATGCCTGCAGTGCTTCAAGGGGGATGATGAAAAAAAAGAATACTGGATTAGGGAGTCCCTCATTTTGATCCAGCATGGCTCTTTTTATGATCCTTCTTTCTTTTTTAGGCCATCACCTAGATCCAAACCAAGTCTGAGAGATTAAAAATAAATCTTCTTGTCTTCTTTGTGTTCGTTATACCAACCTAGTTTTAACATTTTGGAGAAGATGATGGTTTCTCTACCCTTTAAATAACTCTCCCCCTCCCCATTCAGCTGTCTCTTTCATTCCAGCAGGTCAGACCTGTGGCTCTTTTTGCAACCTGACCCCGTGTTCCCCTCCACTTATCCAGCTGTCCCTCCTTCAATTCTCTTGACTGGATCCAGGCAAAATCATTCTGATGAATTCTTTGTGCCTGTCACCATACAAGAGGAAGGGCAGGGAGGCTAAAGGGCAGGATATTTTAAACAAGTTTCAAAAAGGAATTTTCAAGCTCTAATGAAATACAAAATCTACTTGGGCTGGGTGCAAAATCAAAAATAATAATTTGTGGGTGTGTGATAATGGCAAGCAATTTTTTTAAAAAAAAGTAGCTTTAAAAAAAGTTCTCAGTGGATGTTGCCTTCTCAAGGGCTTTGTTTTCAGCCTCAAATAAAATTTGGCTATTCAAATTTTCAAGTATTCAAACATTCAGTTTAAATGTTCCTTCATTCAATAGACATTCTTGCTCCTAAACTCCCTGATAGAAAATCCCAGCTTTGATTTATGATGATGATGATGCAATAAAACTCTCCTAAATGCAAGCTGTCCTGAGGCATGCACTGAAAATTCCGTGAAACTATTGTGAAGAGGAGTGTGTCTATTACGGTAAAACCCAAATCTTACTTTTTCAAATAGTAAACAGAAATACACATCATTGATTAAAAATAACACAACTGAACAAATTGACCATAAATGTCTAAGAGTTGTCTTTCAAAATAAAAGAAAAGTCTAAGAAAAGCAGAAGAAACATCTTGCCTCCAGAGGTGAGGCCTCAATCTATCGGCCTTCCAGGAGAATGTGAAGTATGGGGATCTATCAGTGGCATGAAACGCTGGGGGTGGTTGTGGCTTGAAGGGGTTCCCTCTGCTTTTTTAACTTTGCTTTTACCTCTGTTTGTAGCTCAACCCAAACAGACAATCTCTTTTTTTATACAGTTTTGTCATTTTTATCAGAAAATTGCCCTGAGTGATGTATAAATTTGATAGATAAATAAATAAATGGAAAGCTACAGCTATGTGAACTAGCCATGTAGTTTCGAAAGTACAAAAAAAGAACCAAGGCCTTCTTAAGATTCTACATGATGCAATGAGATCAATTTTGCCTGGCTGCAATTAAGCATTTTTGGACCAAATCAATTGCACAATGGATGTCGTCTTATTTTACAATCTATCAGTGCGTCCAATTGAATTTCCATACAGCCATTATAGGTTCCCTAAGATGCATGGCCAATACAACTAGGCTAGAAACCACAATCTCTGGTTTCAAGTCTCAAGATCCAGAATATTGGTTAACTTCTGTTTTGTGGCTTGTGATGGAGATGCTCATTTCCCTCTCCCCTCCCCAAGGTTTTACAGCCTAGCCAATACAGTAGCTACGACCCTTGTGTGCCTGCTACATGAACTGGATAGGATGCAGTGGGAGTGATGTGCTGAAAAGAAAGCAGTCATTTAAAAGCATATGGCCAGTCAGACAAGCCTACTTGCAGCAACATGCCTATTTTAGAAGCTCCTTCTGGATTTTATTTCAATAGAGGAAAAGATGGTAGTTAGATTTCTATTTATATGCCGACCTTCTCTGAAGACTCAGGGCGGCTTACAGTGCATTTATAGCAATTTCTTTCATCCTTTGTATTGACCTGCTTATTAAAGTGGTGTTTTACAAAGTCAGCTTATTGACTTACAAAGTCAATTTATTGCCCCCAACAATCTGGGTCCTCAGTTTACCTGCCTCTGAAGGATGGAAGGCTGAGTCGACCTTAAGCCTGGTGAGATTAGAACTCGCACTAATTGTAAGCAGCCAGCAGCTGAGAGCAGCTCTCAGTTCGATGAGCTACCAAGGCTGTATAATCAAAAACATCAATACAGAATAACACAGTAATTGTTCACAAGTATGTTGCTTGATTTTGCTAGGTGAAAAGAGTTCCATTGGCAGAGCATTATTAGTAGTCTATTGCATTGTTATTATAGACTCCTTTGCTTCAAGCCATATGTTATAGAATTTCTTTTTATCATTTTTTTTTCAATTAGTAAGGAAGAATGTTAAGGTTAGGATTTCTCTTTGTCAAACACTGGAGTTGTAGGACAGATGCCAAGTAGAGGCATCTCCTTAGAAAATAGTGGCAGAAGCAAATTCCAAACAAGCAGTGTTGTGTATATAACCACTGAGTGGTGTTGAAATCTCCAGTCTTTCACTCTTGGATTCAGCTGTGACACTACCAGTATATTACAGCTACATTTTTAAAATCTACTACACTGTTTAGTAGAGAAATCTACTGACATAGGGTAGATTTTATTTTTATTTTAAATTTGTTTTATCATAGTGAATAAAACACAGAACTGTAAAACAAAGAAAATGAAACAAAGCAAAAATGTATGTCATAGGGTCGACTTTTTTGATGACAAATCCAATTTAAACATCTGACTGACTATGTGAGGAACTATAACAATAAGAAAAATAATAACCCTCTTGGAATTGCCTGTGTCCTCAGGCACTTGGCTAGGACTTGAATTATTAAGTTTTCAACAGTCTTAAGACAGTGAATTTACTGGAGATTACTAATAATAATTTATTACATTATATATTAAATTTGTATGTCACCCTGGGCAGCTCACCATTATCAAAAAAGTCATAATAAAATCAATAAAACATAAAAAGCAAAGAATGATGAAGTGCAAGCCAAATACTTCATGGAAATTTAACAATATATAACACATTAGAATCAAAATTAAGGGGGTAAATTAGCTGCATGCAAAAGAGGTATTAGGATTTTCTTTTTTATAAAAATTAAAACGGCTCTCTGCTCTCATAAAAGGATTAGTGGACACCTTTATTAGACCAAGCACACAAAACAGCAGTTTTTCATTACAGAAAATGAGTCAAGGAAATAAAGTATACCCAATTCAGATGAACAAGTCCCTCAGGCAGATATTAAAACATGTTAATGCAAATCCTTGGAAGTTATCAGAGGTGATTTTATCACTTTTTGAATGTGTTTCTGAGCTTTAAAGGAGGTTTAAATAATTGTTACTGAAATAAAGAAAATGAGCGCAATCATTATGTAGTTTAAGAAGGTTATACATAATTTTCTTTTTTATGATAGCTTTTCAGGCTTTCTACAATTTTACCCTATTTTTTCCACATAAATTCCCCCTACTAGCTAATTTTGTTTTCTAAATTGCTACATTGAGTTTTCATCCAATTTTTTTTTAAAACTTAGTTTTCTAGACAAGGCACTGATTCTGGGAAAGGTGGAACAAAAGTGAAGAAGAGCAGCAGCCATGGAAAAGGACTCAATTAAAATGGTTTGGGTGTTAGAAGACCTAAATGACCAGGTTAGGGACAGGTTATCATGGAGAAAAATCTATCTATGTGGTCGGAGTTGACAATGATTTGATGTCACATAATCAATCAATCAACCAAAGATTCCAGTTTTCTTTCAGGAGCTAAGGCAACATACATAATAATACACACTTCTATTTTCCAATGCAACAGTCATGTGAGATAGGTTGGACCAGAAATAATTGCTGGGATAAAGTCATCTTGTTGAGTTTTCAAAGCTGGTGGAAGGCTTGAACCAGGAGCTCAAGACAATAAAGTAGAATTAGCTCATCTGATTTTATTTCCGGTCTGATCTATTTCAGAAGGCCAAGACATTTGTATTTATTTACTTAGGGTGTTCGCAGGTCTCTGTATCTGATTCTCCCCAATCCCACCTCCCAATTCTTTTGTGCACTCATGTGCAGATTAGACAAGGTTGTAATTCTTTGTCCCACATGATTGAGAAAGGTAACCAATTTAAAGTGTTCAGAGTTGAGTTCGTATATTCAAATTATCTTTCAAAAGTGGATTTATTACTCTTCCAATAGTACACTTATCTTCATTTTAAAATCTAATATTCTTCATTGTGCTCAAAATTAATTTGGAAGGGCTAAATTAATCAAACCAGTAACTTTGTTGGCTAGTGCCATATTTTCTTGCTCCATTTAAGGTTTCCTATGTGATTATCTTGAAGCAATTCCCAATTGCCTTGTGCCTCAGTTCCTCCATTTGTTGCCTGCATTTACATGAGTCTGGCATTATTAGTTTAAAGGTCAAAGGAAAATGACTAATAGCCTAAACAGAAAACAATGTGCAGTCCAAAAAATGTTTTTGGGGTGTAATATATGTGTCCGTTCTGTTTCTTACAGCTATTACTGGGCCAAATACAATGTAAAAGGAAATGTTCTTTCATCTAATATTAACAATTAGAGTTGGGGGGTGGAGGGAAGCCCATTGACCTTAACATGAACAGAACTCAAATGAGTAATAATTTCCTCCTATTTTAGGAAAGCCTTCAATAAATCTATTGTTTTTCAGTTTCATGAGGTTAGGCTGGGTTTCTGGGAAAGCTGATACTGCTTATCAGGTTAATGCCCACCTATTATGATTTCATGAATAGCATCCTCAGCCTTGCTCCTATTTGTGATTGAATTGATATGGCTCTGGGAGAGGGTGTAGAATGTGGAGCTTTCTCAAGCTAGCAAAGAGAGAATGAGGGCTGGTTCACACAACTGGGAATGCAATGCAACCCTGTGGTTCATATAATGGAAGTTGGAATTCAGAGCAACCAGAGAGAGTCCTCTCTTTGCTCATGCCAGGAAAGGAAAGGAGTCCCTGAAGATTTTTCTCTGCTAGAAAGGCTGACTGTAGAGGCGGCGCTCATCTCCATTTCAAGGCCATTGGGCCAGCACTGTCCGAAGACATTTCTGTGGTAATGTGGCCAGCAGAACTGCTACCTATTTATCTACTCACATTTACATGCATTTGAACTGATAGGTGGGCAGGTGAAGATAAGTGCTCACCCTGTCACACAATGTCAGGTCTCTAACCTGGGCTGCTCGCTTTCTAGCTGACAAACCCAGCATCTTAACCACTGAGCCATTGCACCACCCCCTTTTTGCTCATGCCAGGGCCATATTTTATTCAGAGTGATGGATGGGAGAGATATTACAGATCATCAGATGGGGTCCTGAGAAGACTCAAGTAGATTTCTGACCTCCCTGCAAAGAACAGTTTCCCTTCCTAGCTTATCTCACACAATGGCAAAATATTCCTGCAGGAAGAATAAAATTCCAAAGAAAAATGTTCTTTTTACTTGCCACGATGTACTGCCTTTTTCTCCATTCAGCCTTCCTTCAGAAAGATGCCAGCAACCATAGACTCACAGTAATGTGGGAACAACTTCCTGGTAGTTCAGACCTGCACACTACATTATTTCCATCATTTTGTCACCTGACTTGATTAGGAGCATTCAGTTCAGAATGTTCTTTTTGACTGCTCTTTGGGGTTAAATTGTTCCCCTGATTGTGCAAAAGAAGTTATTATTTTGATATCCATATCAGTCTGATAGATTCTTCTCAGTAAACACATACAATACTTCTTAATAATATTGCTCAGCGTCAAGGTTTTCAGGAAGTCCAAATCATGCGTAATACATCTGCATACTGTTCTGAAGTTAGATACACAAATTGCATTATGCACAGAGAAGGAAAGTCACAAGACTAATGCCATGTGGCTCAGACACACCTTGACAAGATTTAGTAAATCACACTCAAATGTCACCTATTACAACATGATGGCTAGAAAGAGGACTCCAATTCCACTCCATTCATCTTGTCTTGTACTACTCTAAATGATCATAATAAGAATTTTGCAACTTTAAGCAGTGACACTTGTTTTCCTCTCTGTTCTTCAGTTTTGTTTTGTTAAAGATACTTTAAACTAAGTTAATCCACCAAATCAAGTGTACAGTACTGTGATTTGTTTCATTCTGGCTTCTTATGAATGAAGGATCCAGAATCTGACTGATTCATCAAGCAATGACTAGAAGTCATAGCTTATCTTTTTCCTTAGTTTGAAAAACAATTCTGTTTAGTTTGAGCATGATTTTATTTATTTTTATTTATTTGTTTAAGAAAATTTATATAGCTGTCCATCTTGCTTTCACTGTCAGTGATATTGGGTGGCTTATGAAGATAGAAAAACAATAAAAATCAATACACCCCTGGTGACAACAATCAGTCAAACATCAGTCAAACCCTTCCTGATCTAGGTTCCCCAGGCCCATTGGCAAAAAACAGATCTTCAAGGCCTTGTAAGAGTGTCAAAGTGGAGGTCAATATTATTTTTGTGGGGATGATATTCTGCAGGGAGGGAGCTACCCCAGAGAAGGCCCTTCTTCTTGGTCTCACTAGATGTACTGACTTAGGTGAAGGTGTTTGCAACATTCTTTGCCTCCCCACACTGGCAGGTCAAGTTGATGTGACCAGGAGAAGAAAGTCCTTAAATAACCTGGTCAGAAGCCATGTAGGGCTTTAAAGATGACACTTTGAATTAAGAGCCAAAAACAAATCAGCAGTGAACAAAGCTCCTGCAGTGTAGATGACACATGTGCACAGCTAGGCCTGCACAAAACCATGTGGGCAGCTATGCTTTGAACCAGTTGAAGCTTCCCTATGCTTTTCAAGGACAGCTCCAAGTACAGCGCATTGCAATAGCAAGACAGGAGGTGACTAGGGTGTAACATTGAGCAAGGGTTGGTGGTCCAAGAAAGGGCATAACTGGCACACAAGCTGCAGTTGTACCAAGACCCTCTTGGCCATGACTGCCATCTGCTCTTTTCTCCCAGAATGCACTAATTTAGTTATTTCAGTCTGAATCAGAATAAAAACCTATGAACCACTTCCTATTCTGGAAGAGTTACAGTACAACCTCGATTTGCAACTGCAATCCATTCCTGGACTGTGGTCATAAACCGATTTGGTTGCGTTCTGAAGCAACACTTACTCCACATATGCAGACAATTCTGTGCATGCGTGGAAGAGACCGGGAATCTTTCTGTGCTGTTTTTGTTTGCTAACCGAGTTTTGAGTCATTAACTGATTCAAAACTCGGGTGAAATTTTTGTTCAGGAACTGAACTGGTTGCGAACAGAAGCGTTCATGAATTGAGGTTCCACTGTACCTCTGTTTAATTGCTAGATTGATATGTTTAAGGAGAAAAAAAAAACAGAATGTGTGGAACACACATTTGCTTTGTGGTTAGCCAGAAAATATAGTTCTAAAACCCAAACAGAAGCAGGCAAATCACAAAACGTAACAAAATTCTCAAAAAATGCCAACAAACTCTCTAGAAATTTCTTACTAGAATAGAAGTAGAAGAAAAACATTGCCAAGTGCTTAAAGTTTACAAAGGAAGTGTAGACAGCTTTCCAGCAGGGACGTGCCATATGTCCTCAGCTCTGATGGCAGAAGCATCAGGAGAAGAGGTCAGAAGGTGGTCAAAGCAGCTCAAGCCAATCTTGATTTCCAAGAGAATGTACATGCTCAGAAAATATGGATGCAGTCAATCTCCTAATGACTACAAAGCCAACAATATAGAAATTACTTGGAGCTTTTTCTCAAGAGTACAGCAGCCCAATTGTCAGAGTTCTGAAAAGCTCTTTTAGTTGTCACATAATGTGATTCCACTTTAAGAAGCAAGAGTGACCATCCCCAAAGTGGTAGGAAATGTTCTTGTTTCAGAACCATTGTTTGAGTTTCCTGTTGTTATAATTCCTACACAAAGAATTTTAGGTCTTGGCTGCTGGCATTCCAAACCATACTTGGGTTCTAAACAATGTTTCACTGCAAGAATGTTTCCCATATTGGAAACCCATTATCTGCATTTTTATCTGCATGACATATTTCTGAGTATATATTTTGTTGCAATATAGACACCACCAGGACCCTCAGTTTAGCTTAGCTTAGCTTTTCCTTTAGCATGATCTCGGTGACATACATGTTTTGTTTTGTTTTTAAATCAGTAGGACTTTTGCTGTTGTTAGTATGGTAATCCTTTGCTTTTCATAAAACATTACTTCATTTAAGGCATGTTTTAGTTCCATTATTTGTTAGAAATATCGCCCTAGCAGCAATTATAATTTGTAAATGTTAGTAATGATTCATCATTTATATCCTTTTCAACCACATATAGGTGTTCTTAAAATAGGGCACTTTTAGCCTTTGAGTGACATGAGGAACACTACACTACAACAATACATTTAATTAATTTTTTAAAGAATTGATTAAATTAAATTAAAATGCAGTTAATGCTTACCACATATTTATTCACCTTTCCACCTTACGTTATATTCAATTTTCTAACATGGCAACTTCTGGATGATCCCTAGGAAGAATCGTATCAGGTTTGAGAGTTACAAGCTTTTATTTCCCCCATTTCAAACCAAAAAGTGATATACAATGTATTAGGTTTTTTTAAAAATATCTCTTCAGACTATTTCTTATTCAAGCAGGCTTTGTTAAAAAATAAATAAAAGAGGAAACTATTAGAGAAGCAGCCATTTTTTTCCTGATTAAATATGAATAGGACTGTGCTATGCTGTTTTTATAAGGTGGGGTATGGTTAATCTGTGGAGCTAATTGAGGAAACAGGTTAGGACAGGAAAAACAGATTTCTACAATTTGATTTCCTACATATTTGGTGGATTGCATTCCCCATAATTCAGTCACACTAACAAGGGACCTGAATAAAATTTAGCTCAGATTAAATCCCATCCCTGAAATATTTTTCTCCTCTTGACACATAACGCTATTTTAGTGCTGTCTAGCCCAAAGAATAAGCTAGTTTTAAAAATGCACCTATTTTTAACACTTGTGCTATACATTTTTACTGGGTGTTATTCTAATAAAACTGGAAGAAAAAATATTACAGAGACATAATAACAATAAGTAATAAGTACAAAATGGCTTAGTAGACAGATCCATTCTCTCTCATCATCTGAAATGTATACCAGCAACCCAGCCTCAAGGTCATTATATTACAGTTGCATTAGGAAAAAAACCTCCAGCACATCACAGTGAAATCGAAAAATTCCAATACTGAATGGCACACAAATGAATGTACGGAATGTGTCCATTCCTGTATCTTAAGCATCTGTTTCTTCAATAGTCTTCTACACTGTTTGGCACCTACCCAGATTAAGCTGACAGTATTCTGGTTGGAGAGTTTATGAAAGCTGATAGGGTGATCCACAAGACAAAGCCTCTGTAGTAATAAACATTACATGTGTTTTGTGCACACACAGGAAAGAAAAATGGGTCTTGTAGCTGGCTTGGAATCCGCGGGTTGATAGATCTGGGCTGAGCTATAGGCATGCAAACAATGTGAAGAGTTGAGGTTCCTCACAGCAGTCCATGTCATTCAATTTAGCCGGCTGATCAAATGTGGGAAAGAGCAGAGGATTTTTGCAGCTGTACATGAGCAAGTGCATATCCATATTCAAACATGGTCATGAGTATAAGGCATAGCACACCCTCCATTTATTACTATTGTTGTTCATTGGATTATTTTTTGCCTAGCAACTCAGTATGGGAAAAGTTGTGTGATTTTTGTCTTATGAAACAAATGGCAGGAGATACCTACTAACGTGGATCTGCAAGACCTGGAATCTGACTGAATCTTCCCACCAGAGTTTCTAGCTGTTTCTATCCCAGCTGCTTCTTCCACTAGTTCCATTGCAGTTCCATGCTTAGAAGCTGCATGTGCCAACCAAAATAGCAGAATAGAATGTCCATATTTAAAAGCACTTTACATCTCCAAACACAAGATGGACGTTGCTCTTACTTCCTTTTTCTGATACCAGAGGTGGTAGTCAGCTGTTTCTGACCAGTTCTGGTGTACCAGTAGGGAAAATTTTTGACTGGTTCAGAGAACTGGCAAATACCATCTCTGGCTGGCCCCTCCCTATGCCTCCCCTCCCTGCCCCTTCCAGGAGTCTCCCTTTGCCCCATTTTGGCTCCCAGGGGGCTGCAGGGAGGCTTGCTAGGCCCAAAATGGGGTGCAGGGGTGTGTGGCACAGTTGGGATGTGCCCCATTTTGCCTCTCAGGTAAGTACAGGGAGGCTTATGAGGCCCAAAACAGGGCACGGGGTGGTGGTGGTGGTGGTGCAGGCTCCCATGCCTCATTTTGGCTCCTATAAGGCTGTAGGAGACATTCTAGGTGCCAAAGGGGGTGCAGGGGGGCTTTCAAGTGAGAAAATAAGCCTTCAAGGGAGAAAGAAAGAAA